>JAURVB010005944.1:0-31462 GCA_033002965.1 Piper betle | reverse complement strand
GATGTAATAATTTGATTTCTTGTGTAGGTTGCCATTCTTGTCTAATGTTTGAAAACTCATGCAATTGTTATTGAACTGTCGAAGAAATTTTTTTGTTAGATTGTTTAGAATAAACTACTTTACACTGGATAACTAGCAAATATGTGGTTCAGGATACAGTCTACAATGGGGGCTACAGTTTTATCTATATTGTCTCTCTTACGGCTTATGATGGGATTTGACTGGAAATTTGTGTGTATTAGCGATCGTGAACTCTTGAGCAGCTAATATGCTAAAATGTGCATTCTTGATTTACAAATACATATCAAACATGCGTAACTAAATGGAAGTTTGTTTGTTTCTTTGCTCAGTTGTTAAATTTTAGCACATTGCAGGAGCAAAATGATATGAGGAATGATATTATTAATGCATCGATGTTCATTCATCCCGAAGGAAGAGCATTATCAGAAATGCAATATGGAGACTTGTTAAAGGTTTAAACTGAAAATTTAAATCTTCTTAGTGTGGCTTTTCCGTTTTGTAAGAATTCAAAACATCATGCGTTTTGCTTTCAGCAAGTTCCACAAAGTCATGCATGGCATATTCTTCAACCAAACCAGCCAAAGGATTAAACAAATTTGTATCAGGTAGACCATTGTTCAGCTTGATGTGTGTCTGTATTGCTTTTAAATTGCATAGCTTGTTCTATTTATTTATTTTAGAATTCCTTCATGCTTTAGGATAAATATTTGAACTCTCTGATTCTCTTTCTCTGCTTTCCCCTTGTAGGTATTGTTGTTGAACTCGCATCTGCGGAAAGTGGACACTGCTTCTGCCCTGTGAAGAAAGTACTGGTAAACTTGAACAATGAATGGTGGTTTTACATTCTTTGTTTTCGCCGTCATTAATTTTGCTTAGGTGCGGTCTCCATGTGTTTTATACCTACTTCTTTTGTCATAATAGACGTTTTACAGTGTGCTACATGGGTATTGGAGTTCTCACCACACATGTAATCAATAGTCATGTGGAGGATTAAGGATAGTGTAGCAAATCATTTTCCTAATTGCTTGGGGGAAAAAAATCATTATCTTAATCAAAAGAAGCAGATGGTGTTGCTCTTTCTCTCTATCCTTTTGTCTTTGTTGTTGCCGCTATCTCAAGGATCATACGGGCAGTTTTACCTGATATCGACTTTGTTGATTGGAAATTTTGCTGCTTAGAGAGTCCATGAAAACCTTTTGTGCTGACAACTATTGAGATATGAACGTACACAAGAATTTGCCGTGTTAATACAAAACCTTGATTGTTATATCGATGATCTAAAATGGGTAATGGCTCCATTCTCGAAGTTGGGGCAAAGCTATCCCACACAACTTGCGCAGACTGGTTTTAAAGATAAGACTTTTATTTATGTATTACACATAGAAAAAAATAAGGGGCTCGAATTTAATGAGGCACACAATAATGGTGTAATTTTTAAATCAGAAATTGACTTTTGACTCTCGTAGGAGGAGAGATGGGAATAAGTCTTTTGTAAACAACATTCTTTTCAGTGCAAGACTTGTCAAATTAGTGGTTTAGCGATAATATTTGAAAAGTAAAACTGAAAAAATACCATATAACTTCTCAATCTTAGCTGATTTAGCTATAAAAAAGACAACTCATCTCACTACACGTATAATATGTATTGTATGCGTGGCTTTACAGAACGGTACTGATTAAAACGAAGTGCACGAGACTTGAACACTATTTTTTTTAATATGGTAAAAAATTTCCCAAGCTATGGGAGCAAACTTTGATAACAGGGGAAGAAGATTTATAATAATAGGAACAACCCAGGTTTCTGTATCTTCAAATCAAGGTCTCTTTGCCATCTATTAATAGGTAATGACCCGTTAATGAAAAATTGAAGATTTGAAAGGCTAGCAAGACTAGATTCAGTTCTGATTAGAATAGGATTTAGGTGGTTGTTATATAAGTACAATGAGCAGAAGAGTGAGACCGATGAATCGGCATAGAACACATTATTATTATTATTATTATTATTATTATTATTATTATTATTATTATTATAAATTTTGGGTTATTTAAAAACCACAAACAGTATTATTGGCGACTATAATATTAATCAGGTTTCACATCAACGCGTCCAGATTTTTAAATTTCTCAAATATGCTCAAGTTAGAAGCTTTTGAATGACCAATTTAATGATAGACCAATGGCACCAGCCCGAGAGAATTGTTCTGGGATTCGGTTGCTGAATCACATAATAATTCACAAAAGCTTCATTGCGATTACTTGTCTCGATTCACATATGTTTGTTTCGTTATCAACTTATCGTGGATGGGATTGGTTTTGGCCTTTTCTTGCTGGAACAAAGCTATAACTCTCGGGAGTGTCGTCTAGTGGTACAACCCGGCAATTGCATGGTTCATAATTGGCGCGGGGTCAAGTCAAGCCGACCCAGTTTCCCCCTTGATCGAAGCTGCTCCCCCTCCTTCTTTTATTCTCACTGTGTGATTGCCAAATTGGACACCTGTAAGAAGCTACTCCATGTTTTCCATTAATCATACTTAGTCTGGCTCTCTCTCTCTCTCTCTAGATATATATATATATATACGTCCACACACCATGAATTGTCCCTCTCTTCATTTGCTAGAGGTACCTATATCCTCTTGAAGGAGATATATCGATGCAACTTATAGGACATGCTTATATACGAGAATTAGCATGCGTCAAAGAAGCCTCTCTTCCGGTATAAGTAGACATTAGAGAGTGGAGAAGAGGCAAATAGTGAACTTGGGTGCTTTTTATTGTTTAAGTTCGATGTATGGGACAAGGATTGCGATGAAACAAAAAGTTGCTTTCTTGATTCTGTTCTGAAGTCTTAACTTATAAGTGCACTCTCAGACTTCTTTCACTTTAGGAAGTGATAGCAGTAGCCGACATCGATCAGAATTCTACAAGTAGAAGAAGACTAAGATCGAGTATGAAGCTACCCATGACTTGGAACATCAAACAATACGTATAATTCATAAAGCTCCGGAGCATTCTGTATCCGGTCATGAGAGACGCACAAATTAGTTGAAAACAAGAGACGAATTGCCGGGAGGGGGATGTTGTAGCTGAAGAACATTGAAAGGGGTATAAGGAATTTTAGTATGAAACAGAGTGGATCTGATGGTGAGCGATGTAACCTTGACGTGGAGGATAGTCCCTCACCAGCATAAATGGCCGTCAACCCATGTGTGAGCTTGGATTCCTTTGTCTGTTGTATTCACCCTTTTCCATTCTTTACATTACCCTCCCCTCCTGAGCAGGAATTCATTGTATGTACCGTAAATCTCTGAAGTCGGCATAAGGTGTATCTACATCAATCATTCGGATCCAAGCCCATAGATTTTGTGGGGATATGGAATTATACGAGCCATGACTTATGCTTCTCCATACACCATGAGACATTATTCAAATCAAACAGTGATTTTTAAAATGATTCAAGCTCTTAAACTAAGGTTATAAGCATAAGTTAATGACTTGAATGATCTTTTATCCACGGAACTAAGTAGATCAGTCAAGTATTTCTCATTAACCAAGAATTATACCCACCAAAATTTCGCCAACTTTGAGATAAACCTTGTCAAGACCAGAAACACTTTCCATACCCCCAACAGCTCTCCCTCTCCCCCTCTCCCGAAACTTATCTCATCTTTTTATATACAACCTTTAAAAGATGGAAGCATACACTAGCTAGCTAGCTCCCTCTTGCATGAGTTCTTCCATTTCTTCTTTACAAACAGCTTCCAACATCTCTTTTCTCCATTCAAAGACAGAATGCACCATGGTGAACAAGATCACTCCTGCTGCTATTTCCATCCGAAAGAGAAGATCATAGGCGTGTGTGCTCCTTGTTTGAAAGAGAGGCTTCTCATATTGGCTTGCAAGCAACGGCATCACAACTTACGAGATCAACATAAGCCCAGGTCCACTAAGAGTATTTTGTACAGGCTTCCTTCAACGACTTCTCTGCCTAGGGTCTTTGCTCTTGGCTCTCTGTTTCATCGCCTTGCGCTCCAGCGACAGAAGCCGAACTTTTCCAGCCATGACACAGACACCTCGACCAGCAATGAAGGTAACCCCCATAGTCCCAATAACATATCTTTACCCAGCAATAAACTACCATCTTTAACATGCTTGTTTCTCTTGTAATTCACAAACCAGCAATGATGTCGTATTATATGGTAGGGAAAGTAGGAATTATAGCCAACCCATTATTTGCATTGGGCTAGAGTTTTTCAAAGGGTTGCCTCAATAAGCATTTTATTTTTACCGTTTGGTTTCCACCTACTGTAGATTCGTCATATCAATCAAGTTTGAGGACAATAGACGTGCATCATTGGACAAGGGGAGCTCATGGACCTCGTTGGATGTTTTTGAACCACCATCTATACAATGCCTAAGCAAGGAGATTAACATGGATAATAAGAGTGTGATGGAGCATGCAAAGTCAAGGGCGGCGGCACTCCGATGGCGAAAGCGAATCGGCCATCTTCTTCAACTGGTCCGATGGAGGATGTCCAACGGCGCCAACATGGGCACCAAGGTGGAGGGGGAGTTAAAGGGCGGAAAGGTTGGATGAGATCCATCACTAAGAGGAAGAACAGGCAAGAAACTGCCTTTTCTAAAGGTTAAAAGGATTGGATAAGTGACCATGCCACTTTGCACATCCTCATCTTGAACTCAGAACCATATATCATTGTGTGAACAAAAAGAACTGTAAAAAGCTTCAATCATGTGTAACCTGACATGAGAAATAAAAACCCCACCAGGGAAAAAAGAAGCTAATATGCAATTTGAACAAATTAGGCACATTAGTAAGAAGGATTGCATCTTGCAAATGTTGTGGTGCACTTACCTGCAATTGGTTTTCTGGCAATACAAACCAGCTTGTGTCCCTTGAAAGCAAAACCAATTATGGGATTTTCTTCTCTTCAGCGTTGACAGCTAATATGGAAGGGCGTGTAAAGCAGTAATGTCTCACCCGTAAAGCAACCAATTAGCCTAATTCGGTGGCTGGTCTGTCTCTAGCGAAAAACAGTGGGCATCTCTCTCCAATCCAATACTTCCCCGCCCAAGATGCCATAACAAGCTTTACATTAAATCCGGTAACTGTGTGAGAGTATGAAATTGAAGATAGGGCCAACAAGAAGTGTGCAAGCTGGTCCTCTAGTGGGTCATAAAGCTTGACCTTTTTCAGTCACTGTATTGGAGACAGCTAAGTAGCTTGATACTTGGAACAAAATCCCTGTTCTTCGTACTGAGTTGGCCGGGATACTGCCACATAGCCTCCTAACTTTCTTGGAAGTTGGCTGTCCATTCAAAATATATTATTATGTTGTTAACTTTCCTTCTCTACACTCCCTCTTGCCCATTCCCCTCCTTTGTAAGATGTGTGAAACCAGACATTTGGGACCCTTGACCTGTTGTGATCCCCTCCCAACCTTTATACCTTCTTTTTCTTCTATTGGTCTCCGCAAGGTTGATGATTTAGTTTCTTGGTATACCTCTTTCCAGAGGACCGATGGTTGACAACGTCATCATATGCAGCTTCCCTGCAGCAAAGATTTCATTTTCAAGCAGAAAATTCCATCCTCCAGTTTCACTAGGATTAGACATGCTTCAATTACAGGTTTAACTCTCTGCACCGAGGCATAATAAGTGAAGATTTTCATGGGGGCCTTGAGCATTCTTTCAACTCGTCCGTTAACACCAGAACTTCTTGTGACAAGGGAAGCATTTTACCTTACAAAGCAAACAGGCAGGCAACATTAAGTAGTGTGCAGCACAACATGGTAAAGGATAAAAAGAAAAATTCAATAGGCGCATCTAAAACGTGTAATAGTAATACATACAATTTTTGTGTTTCCATAGCACGAAACGAGTTGGATGTATACATTTGCCAAGTATTGATTTGCAACATATAATTGCTACACTTTCATATACACTAGTCAGAATACGTATCATTGAGCAATACAACTTCGGCTGCTGAAAATGGGGTAGATTTACCAGCTCTGGCAAAAGCCTTAGGTCCAGGGCCTGCAGAGACTTTAACTTTGGCAGGTCTAAGAAGCTGCTCGCCAAGTAGAAACCCTCGCTGGGTCTCTTCCACAACAATGCCTTATTTGAACTCGTTAGATTCAGTTCGTGCAACAGCTTCGTGAACCTTCACTCAGACAAAAACAAGCATTCAATGCTGCTTCCTGAATTAAGTTAACAAAAAACTATTACCTTATAAAGAACCAATCACACCCAAGATTGAAATAGCCCGTATTGTTAGAAGCCCAGCTAGATATAACAAAAGTAAATGTGGACAAACTTAAACCCACTTTAAGATTCAAAAATCAGATTGCTTACCGAAGGATCAAATGGCTTGCCCCCGGTCTGCACAACTGCAACCTTAAAGCTTCTCATGGTTTCCACAAATTGCTTATAGATCCCCTGATAACTTGCACTTATTCTTCTCTCCTTCTCCGACTCAGGTTTGAAGTACCGCTTGGCTTTCTCAAAATTGTCAACCAATGGTAGAAGGCTTTCAACCAACTCTCTTTCAACATCTGCCGTCAATGTCAACCGATCTTTATCTGCACGCTTTCTTTAATTATCAAAATCTGCTTGTACTCTCAGATAATGATTCTTGTCAGAATTTATATCCATAGATAATTTTGTAAATTGCTGAAGAAGTTGATTCTTCTCAAATTCTATATCACAGAATACTCCTTCTAACTCTGAATCAGTCTTCTTCTCATCCCCACCTTGAATAGCATCCTTACAAATCTGGATAAGATTTTCAAGGGGTGCCAAATTTGTCTGATTTTCATCTGTTACATTTCCACCTATACTCTGCAAGTAAATTACGATCATTTACTAATATAGAAGTTAAAGAACTTAGTCTATTTCGTTAAAGAAAAACCTTAATACCATTAATGACGATAAATATGCATAGCAGCAGTCAATAGAAAAACACAAAAATTCACTGCAGCAAGATCAAAACAACATCTTATCATCAACTATTTTTCCAGAAACAATACCATAAAAGTAGCTTTCTAATGAGAAATTAAAAAAAAATAGAAGCAATCACTTTCACCACTAATTATAAAAGAACGTATAATATATAGGCCATGATGCTTGTCTTAGAAACATTGGAATTTCGCAACTAATACACCACAGGCAATACAAGCTATTGGCAACAGGGAAAAAGAGGGAAAACCAAAATGAAATGGTCACCTCGGCAAAGTTGCCGCATTCTGAAAAATAAAATAAAAAATCACAACTTTAAAAGCTAAAAGCCACTGCCACCAATAAGAGCAGTGGTCCAATGTTAGCAGTTTGTGATAATCTAATACAGGAAGATTACAGTGGCCTTGAATTGAAAAAACAGAAATATATAGTCCTTGATGCTCATCTTCAAAACATTGAAGTTTCACAATTAACACGCAACAGGCAAAACAAAATATCGGTGAATTGGTCACCGTGGCAAAGTTGCCCACATTCTGAAAAATAGAAACAGAAAAAAACAGCAACTCGAGGATGCTAGTAACAGAGTGCCACAATCTCAATCAAGAGAAGTGGCACATAAAGCTGCCTACTAAACGGCTGAAAACAAATATAAGACAATTACTGTGGTTTCAAAGAAAGTCAATTAAGCATGAAGAAAGTAACTCAACACAATTTAAGATAAGATGAAAGTTGAAAATGGATTGATCAAAAAACAAACAGGAATAGTGATGATTATAAGGAAAACAAGACATGTTAGAGGATAAGTGAAATGGCATCCAGACAAACAGGCAAATATGCAACTAGTATCACATATACCATGATCATTGACGTCATCAAACAATGGAAATAATGCCACGCAAAAGTAATGCCAAAGCAGGTGATATAAAAAATAAAAAATAAAGAGAGAAAATGCTCCTTTCTCACAAACATGAGAATGCTATCAACTTGCAGGACCGCAGAAGCCAGCGATATGATTTGGCAATAGGGAAAAGAGGAAAACCAGAGAACTGGCTACCTCGGCAAAGATGTCAGTAAAGAACTTATTTCAGAAGCATTTCCTTCATGTATCAGCAAGACGAGAATTTTGGTCATACCAATATCACATGAAAACACTCAACCAGAGTTAAAACCTGATAAAAAAACGGTCTTTTCTATCGTCGTTGCATGATAAAAGAATAAAACAAAAGAAAAACACATGACCAGCATGCTTTCCAGATACATCATCACATCCAACAAGCTCCCCAATACCGTCATCAACACACTGGCATCAACTAGCAAACAAACAGCCTCTTCTTGCGCCGGCAATAACTAGAACTAGGGCAAAAAATTCAAACAAGACAAGTAAATCACTTTTTTTCGCATGCGTAAGTCAATAAAGAATACAAAACCGACGACATTTCAAGCGCAGCATGAATCAAGTGAAAAAGAAACCATTTTTTCGATCATACCACATGCTTACACCAAGCTCTCAGCCAAAAAAGCAGAAACTGGACAGGAAAAAAGCAACCGTGGAACCGGAGCCTGGGACCTTGACACGGCAATAGATGCAGCGAGCAGGAAGGAGGCAAGGAAGGAGGAAGGGGAAGGAGTGAAGGGTAGTGTTTTGGGGGAAGTTTTGAGGAGCGGATGAGGCAGTGGTGGTGGTGGTGGTGGTGGGAGGTGGAAGGAGGGCGCCGCCATTTCCATACCTTAACCTCTTGCTCAACCACACCATATATATTCGGTCGGATGCCCTTTGGCGGGTCTTCTTCGCGGGTTACCACTAATCGGTCTTCTTCGCAACCCGCTTAAGTATTAATAACCATTTTTTGGCCTTCTAATTGATCATCATTTTCGGGAAAAAAATTGAAAATAGTGAATTATATGGAAATATCGTAAATTTGTAGACTTTTTTTCAAGTAAAATTGTACATTTTTTTAAAATAAATAGATTGGCTCTTATTAATAAGAAATTAAAATTCAAAGTTAAATAGAGATTTCAGTTCGATAAAAAAATAGCTCATATTTTTAACATGACAAATAAATTTCACACTAAATTTAATTTTAAAGAGTAAAAAGGAAGAGTGAAGATCTTTAAATTACTCTGGCCCATTGGGTAATTATCAACCTAATAAAAATACACCTCATTAATTGTGATTGTTAATTTTGATTTCACAATTTTAACGTGCTTTGACCAATCATTTAATCTTTCAAAAAAAACACATTGTTATTATTACCAAACTAAAAATCGGATTATATTATCAATATTCGACAATATAATCACACCAAAGATTTTCACAACAAAATAACATTTATAATCTTGACCAACGCAAAAATACTGAGTTAATGAAAAATCCAATGATGTTGTTTAGGGGTTGCTTTTTTAACCCTAATCCTAACTAAAATTCATTGGCGGAAAACTCTGAGTCCGTGTACCCGACCCGATCACAACCACCGAGATGCAGCAGTTGTCCAAAGCGAGAGAGAGAGAGAGGGAAGAAGAGGGTTTCGATTCTGAGGAGACGAAGATGATATATCGGAGATGGAGCCTCCTCATCACGCCACCCCTCGTCGTCGGCTCCATTGTCGCCGGCACTCTCGCCTACAACTTCTTCCTCGGCGGCAACGTACGCACTCTTCCTCCCCTTTGTTTCCCCCTTTTTGTTTTTACTTTTAATTCCTTGTTTTAGGACTTTAATTACGTGCTTGGTTGTGATCAGAAATGTGTGGATCTGTGGAGGAATATTTGGATTTGTATGTTAAGCTTGATTGCTATGTGATTTGATTAAAAGACAGCCATGATCGATGATGCTTCATGAATCATTATGGTGTCAAAATTTGAAGTCTTTTTTTTTGTTATCCGATATGCGGTTTTAGATTAATCAAGATGGCTGATGTAAGAAATTATGCGAATCATGGATGGAAAATGTATGTGGTTCAAATAAACTTTGTTGTTCATGTGAGGAAGGCTTATATTATTCTATGGAATAAAGACAGTGGCTTATTTTGTGCTCAATTGTAATGTGTCATGTGGGTGGGGAGGGGTACTCCACTTGGTTTCTATGGCTCTTTCATCAGTAGTTACGTTTGGCAGCATGTATGCGCTCTTTGTGTGCTTTTCTCTAAATGGAAGATTCGTTGTGATGGATAGGCATCTTATACGACAGGCTTCCCTTGTTGATTTTCCATCCATGTGCTGTTGTCTTTTTTTGATACAAAAGTTTTTCTGCTAGGCACGGTCTATACCCACCAGATGAATTCTTGATCATGAGCATAAGAATGACTTTGATTAGTGGAGGGGAAATGCTGTGAAGAAACCTTGTCAATAATCAAATTACTATTCATCCCAAATCATCGCATGAGTCAAGTGGACAATTTAGGTTGTGTTTGACTCTTTAACAATCATTTTGCCACCACTTCTTTCGGTTGTAGTTGAAAATTTTTACTTTTTTTGGGTAAGCCTCATTGGCTTTTAAATTGATGCAAGTGTTGAAACTGATCAACCAAATGGATAGGTGAACAAAACCTCATAAATCTATTTTAATGGAAGTATGCAAGAAGCTAGCTTATCTTATGGCTTTTAATTGGAGATAACTTCCACATCTATATTATTTAAGCCAGAATTTTTTTGTCCTTAATTGAAAATTTGCAAGTATTTCTTGTAAACTGATGTTCGGCTACATTGTACAACCTTAAAAAAAAGTGGTCTTCTCCACGCATCCTGAGTCATTCCCGTGAGGTCTGCATGCTGCTATGGCAAGTATGAATCACCCTTCTTTCCTCATTTGTGTACATTGTTATAATCTCTGCTCGAAGTTTCCTTCAATTTTGTTTGCTTGCACAGTGTTATTATATTTTCTTCAGAGGACAACAAGTATTCCTGTTCTTACTCTTAAAGATCTGATTGAACGTGCAGGAACGGTTTTTTAAGAAGATCAGAGAACAGGAGAGAGCCTCGCTTGAGCAGGCAAAATAGGAGAAAAGTAATGTGTTCGAGAGAACTGTTTTGCTGTATTAAAACGTTGTGCTTTTATGTTCATGACTGAAGCCGTCTTTGTGTTAGGGATGGGATAGTGCCCTTAAGTGTGGACACGAAATTCCTTGCTGTTTGACATGTCTCTGACTTATTTCTAAAGACAACGAGCTCAAATTAACACACCGAATGCCTCATTATATTACCGTTTTACTCAAAACTTCCGTTCGTGCACTAGTCTTTTCTTAGGAAGCCCTTTTTTGGGAAGAGGATAGAACAGGAGAAAGCTTCCGGAGAAGGCAAAATAGGCGTAGAGTTATGTTTTCGAGGGACCTGTTCCTCTGTTTTATGACACCGTGCTTCATAATTTATAAACTTGTTAATGATTGCGTTAGCTTTTGGTTTGTGAAATAGTATTTGGAAAACCATGAAGCGAGAACGTGTAAACTAACATAAAATTGTCTGTAATTTGCATGTTTCAGACTAATTTCAGAAGACATAACGAGACACGCAAAACCATCGGGTTGCTAATTGAGCGAGTCAGTTCGTGATCATTTAGTATTCGGCTCTGTTTAACTCGATTCGAAACTTGATATTTAAATGTTCGAGCTCGAATTCGACTTGAACTCGAATCTTACGAGTCGAGTTTGAGCAAGGTCGTATTCGACTCGACTCGGCTCGGTTATAACTCGAATTTGACTCGTAATTCGATTCGATAAAATAATATAATAATATAATTTTTGTATTATATTTTATATATATACAATATAATATTAAAGAAATGAGGTAATTGAGATGGTAATTATTCACCTTGACAACCTCAAGGTTGTGGGTTCAATTCACATTAATAGCTTTTGTTAATTTCGAGCTTGAACACATAAAAGATATTCAAATACAAGTCAAACTCGGTTCGCTCGCTCGATTAACACCCCTAAAAACCATCAAATGGTTATAATAAAAACTAGGATGACCAAGCTTTTATTTAAGAAGTTCTGTGATTCCGAAGTTGGTAATCTTAAATTATAATCTCTGATCTTCTATTCTTATCCTAATAATGAATATTTTTATCCAATAACATCATTGATCGCATGGTACATATTATAACTCCACAGCGCGAGAGAAAATAAAACATGGCAACCGAGCATATATGAAAAAAACATAATTATTAATATATATCTATCATCCCTGGAAGGTTCAACACTCAAAGTTCTCATTATTGAATAAATAAATTCCATGACCTAACGTATGTACAGACTAAAAACCTATGCATGGAACCTAAAATCAACAAACTACTATACTCGACCGTCATTGTAGCAGGGCAGCTCTGTACCGCCAGCACTGTCCATCATTCCGCAACGCCTCTTGTTCCTATCGGGTGCACAGCTTCAAGGACGACATCCTTGGGGGGCACGCTGACTTCACAGACTTTGTATGGCCGCAGGCTTGAAACGGGGAGTGATGGAAGTGTCCGTAGATCTCCATGTTCACTAGTATGATCGCCATAATGCTCGGTACCAGGCATCGGGATCAGCTGACCAAACAACATAAACGATCGGCCACCAGAATTAGCGGGTAACGAAGACGAAGTGTTTCCTTCCAGCTTTCTCATGGAGGCATCGTCTTCGTGAGGTCGGATACAGCCAACGCGCAGCTCGGTGGAAACATCACCCACCCACGGGGGAGGTGAGCTTCTTGGGTGCTCTCTGTGATCGCTATTCGACAACAGCGATGCGGTGGGCACGTCTATGTCTAACCTCAAGTGCCTGGCTCCCTCGATGCCAACAGCGGGCAACATGTCGAGATTCGATGGAGATGGATCAAAGTTTACATCAGGAATAACCTTGAAGTCCGTATGGGGGTGACGCTTCTTCGCTTCTTTGGCATGGGCAAGATTTGTTGCCAATTCAATTTGCCAAGGACTAACACTTAGGAAGTGTTGTGCAACTTCCGGTTCGTCCCATTTCACCTGAGAGACATTCAACCATTATATATACTACTTCGTTGTCTTACCTATCACGAGCAACCATCAAGATAAACATAAACACATTTGATTATAAACGAATTGACTCAAATATTGGCAAGTCGCAGATGGTTAGTAAAATGAAGAAATCAACGAACTCCAACACTCTCTGGATCATAAGCGGATAATTACCATACCTTAGCAGGTAAATAAGATCTATAGTTTCTAATATGGGCTGCTAATCAACAACAAGTTTAATAGACACCAACTAAATAAAAGAAAACAGACCTGGAGCATACGCCAAGGAGAGTTGAGCCAAGTCCCACTCTCCTCGCTGGAAATAGATTCAATCGACCCGTGGAAATGGTTCACCCCCGATGCATCCTCCGTCTGGACGGCCATCGTCACCTTCAACCCGACCATCCAACCGACCTGCGCCGCCGCGTCCACGGCCCCTGACCCCACCACGAACGGCGGCCGATCGGCCTTGGGGTAGTACACCACCTCGAATTCCTCCCCGGCCCCGGCCATCTCGGCCGCGTCCACCACCGCTTGCGCCGTCAGCCTCCCCGCGCGCTCCTCCAGCAACCCTCGCCCTCGCCCGCGCCGGGCCGCTTGGTGCGGCGGAGACCGACGAGGAGCTGGCCGTCGGCGCGTCTGCCGAAGACTACTGAGTCCCCCGCGACGAGGTTCTTGGCGTTGACAAACCTGCTCCACCCGGTGGTCAGGAGGTGGCGCCGCGGCGTCCCCCGGTAGATGTATCGGAACTCCCACTCCTCGCCGTGCGGGTCGAGGACGTAGATGTTCTGCACCGGCGGGTCCTCCTCGTAGTTGAGCTTCGGGAAGACTGAGTCGGCGCAACCCCGCGGCACGGAGAACCCGCCCCCGTTGTTCGCGTCGCTCGGCGTCAACCTCTTCCCGAAGGCCATAACGCGGCCTCCACCGTCGCCTCCCTCGGCCACCTCCCACGGCGGCAACGAGTCGGCCACGAGGGGCCGGAGGCGGATGCGGGCGAAGACCTCGTCCGTCTCGCGATCGGCGAGGAGGTGAACAGATAAAACTCGACAGAGAATGAGAGGGAGGCGGAGGTGGTGGGGGAGGAAGGACGGCGGGGTGGCGGCGTGTTCGGCGTGGCCTTCGGGGAAGTAGTAGACGTCGGAGTTGACGGCGGGAACGCATGCGCCGCCGGCGCCGGCGCAGGCCTTCCAGAAACTGGGATCCATCGGAACCGCTCTGGCGAGGCCAGGATTCCTCCGGCGGCGGCAGATGTTAGACGCTGAGGTCATCACCGTCGACGACGTCAGCGGCTGGTGAGGGGAATATTTATAAGGGGAGGGTGCTGGTCGAAATGACGATTGTATCCCTGGTAGAGCCCAGATTTCGGGGTATCCGGGTCGTATGTTCAGGTGTTATCGGTATTCTGTATAAAAAGGTGGATCGACCTCTGTGTTCTGGGAGGAGGTTCCATTAGATTTTGATGCTTCTGGGTGTAACAATAATATAACAAAACATATCTATTCATACCAAAACATAGGTTCTGACTCAGAATCTATGTTTTGGTTTTTAAGATATCGAGTCCTTCCTATATATTATATTATATTGCTATCTATTCTGGTTTTTTTGTTACCCATATCTAACTAACTAACTAACTAACTAACAAGCTGATGCTTCCCTTTGTGCAGGGAAAAAAATGATTTTTACTTGCAATTACTACGGTGTGATTTATTTATATATCGTCTATTAAAACTGCCCTCCCAGATAATGAATATATGTACATATATATATCAAGATGTGGTCTTATATGTTTTCTCCCCTGCCGTACTTAAACAGACACGGATGTCAAATCTTTTGTGCTATTAGTTTAAGAGTGGTTAATGTTAAATTAGCACGAAATTAAAGCATTGATGGGAACCCGTAAAGTTCAGCATCAGAAATCCCATCTTACTCGTATATCGACTACCATCTGCACATAGTATATACAAGAATAGAAATAGCGGGATTATTTTGGGGGACTCTAAACTATCATTAAACATTATAAAAAAAAAGCCTACATTTTTGTGCCCAACACACACATTACAAAACTCATATGATGGTACTATAACCACTGTGCAAGTAAAAAAAGGAAGGGCGATTGATTTGGTTGTTTTATTATTGACTTTTGCATTTACCAAATCTAATTGTGTATGCATATTGGGCTTCATGGCTTTTAATTTCTTCCTTTGAAGGCCTTATTGGGCCTTTCGCCCCCTCTCATTTCTAACTTGGCCCAAAATGAGAAAGCCCACCGGCGAAGTTGGGGGTACTTTGGTAAATTCGCAAGCTGTCATCTTCTTCCCCACCCAGATCTGAGAAATGGAAGCCACCGCCACTCAACGAAGAAGAAGCCGAAGCAGCGATCGACCGAATCGAAGAAGATGTCTTCCACCTTCGCCGGCGACGAAACCGCCCCCTTCTTTGGTTTCCTGGGCGCCGCCGCCGCCCTCGTCTTCTCCTGTAATCAATCTCAATCTGGGTTTTTTTTCTCCATTTTTTGATTTTTTTGTGTTTATTTTGATGGGGGTATGGTGGTGGTGGTGGTTGAGGTATGGGAGCGGCGTACGGGACGGCGAAGAGCGGGGTGGGGGTTGCGTCGATGGGGGTGATGCGGCCGGAGCTGGTGATGAAGTCGATCGTCCCCGTCGTCATGGCCGGAGTGTTGGGTATCTACGGCCTCATCATCGCCGTCATCATTAGCACCGGGATCAACCCGAAGGCCAAGTCCTACTACCTGTTTGATGGCTACGCTCACTTGTCGTCGGGCCTTGCCTGCGGACTCGCCGGCCTCTCCGCGGGCATGGCCATCGGGATCGTCGGCGACGCCGGTGTTAGGTAATTTCATCGTCCTGTTCTGATGAAAAAATATGTTTGAAAGTTGGTGAATTTAGATGGAGGAGAACTGATTTGCTCGTGGGAGATTGGATGATAAGCTAATATGAGTGCTGCTTTCTTTGGAAAGTTACTGTTATTTTGCCAGGATTTTAATTGTGGAAATGTAGTTTTGAATCGATTTTGCAATGGCTTGCTCATCACTTCGTCTTATGTATAAGTCATCTGAACATGTTAAAAGGTCCTGTTTTTAGCTAAATTTATGTGCAAATTTAGGAAATGGCAGTGGTTGATTTCGATATGAATATGTTTCAGTCGATACAATTCATCTCATTTATGATTTACGATGTAGTGTTGAAATATGATAATTGTAAGAGATAGCTTCTGCATTTTATTTTATTTTTGCGAGACGTGAGTGTTCTAGCATGTAATGCACCTTTGCAGCATCCTACTTTGTAAATGATTGCTTGATGCAGCTAATTGCTATGTGATCCAAGTAAATCGGGAAAAAAATTTTTAAAAGCGAAATTTTATTTAGATGAAGATTGTAAAATGTCCAAAAGAGATCAGTATGGAAGAAAAGACACTTGATGGATGCCGATTCATAGATTGTGAAAATTTTGTTTTGTGATCTACATTTTAAAGTTTTCTCAATCATCCAAGCAAGCTGAACAGTATTGGAAAATCTTCCGTTTATAATAACCATATGTTTCTTCAAATTGCAGGGCAAATGCTCAACAGCCTAAGCTTTTTGTGGGTATGATCTTGATCCTTATCTTTGCTGAAGCCCTTGCACTTTATGGTCTTATTGTTGGCATCATCCTTTCATCAAGAGCTGGCCAATCTCGAGCGGACTAAGAAAGCATGTGCCATTTTGCCATTGATATTTGTTGAGATAGATTGTCATAATCACATCTTTGTGGGTTCAAGGAGTATTCCTGAATTGCACGGAGCATAAAAAACTGGTACCTTGTCAAGCGTTTTGGTCAATTTCTTTCAAGTTTCTTTTAACTTTTTGTGCTATAATGCATTATTGATTGCTATCTGATTATTTGGTCTATTTTTCTTCATAATGAATGCATTAGAGATCATGTGTGGCATCGTTGGCAACAGCTGCAACATTGACTTTAAACTTTGAGAAATTCCTGTATCAGGGTTATCAGATCATGTTCAACTTTAAGGCAATTCTGTATCAGTTTATCAAACAACTGTATAAGTTAACATCAACCCAATTGTTAAAGCGTTGAAATAAAATGCCAACTGTGTGCATTGCCCTACTTCACTGAATATGTTATGAGCTATGGGAAACATTAGCTGCGTGCATTATCCTAGTTCACTGAAATAGGCTATGAGAATCAGAGAAACTTTTCAGGTTTCTGTACCTCCTTTGCGTGAACATGGCTATATGTAAGTTCCTTGTCGCTTGCTTTTGCCTTGTGCACCCGTTTATATGCTATAGATCTCACAAAATAGAGAGAGAGCACAAACAATAGCAATTTCTGAATCTGGCAATTTCTGGTAAGAGATGGCTGTACTTGTTCGAGACAAATAGCACCATTAGATGGTTCCTATTTGCTTGGGTACTTCCATTTTAGGTTTCCTGCAATAACAAGATATCTTCAAATATCACTGGAACAGTGGAACTCGAAGGTTGTTCCTTTCAGGCATTGAAGCATTCACACGAACTTATATATTGACGGGTAGTAACTCGGGTAAGTTCATCCCAAAGATTCTCTACATTTTTGAAGCCATCACAACGATTAAACGCTGGACGAGTAGATATCCAATGCATATTCTAAAATCAATTCCATTGGGACGAGTATAGTCTAAATTCTATTCCATTGTTTGGTTGTAACTTGCATGCTCTTTCTTTACCAATAAACAATTTCGATCTAGACCCATTTGGATATCTCCATTACAAACCCCGTAACACAAAAAACAAGGGGAAAAAATCGATGTTAGTTCTCTTAAATGGCTGAATACCCACATTTTGCCTCGAATACCAAGCAGGCTGTTCATAGCTTGATAAATATCATTGTGCTTTTATTCAAAACTCAAATGAAATGAGCTTAATTACTCAAAGCTCAATATTTGTGCATGAAAATAATTTTCATGAATTGTATTCAATTCCCTTCCAAGTTTACTAACTCAAATAAGAAAAGAAATTTACTTCTTACTAAAAAATATGAAGTTATATATAATATGCAATTACTCTTGATTGCTAGTTTACTTACAATATCATGAAAATAAAATTATAACAAACAAAAAGTAGTGAATATAAATTGAGTTAATCGTTTGACACAAGCTCGAAACTAATTTGGGTATTAATGGGCTTGACTCAATTCTAAATAAATAATTAGGCATCCACCAACGAGATTTCGTGGCCGACAAGCCAGCCGGAAAACATGATCTTCTTCTTCGCCGGCGGCGTCCAGCAGCAGGTCCGGCGGGTCCTCGACGCCGGCGCCGATCGGTGCATCCGGTGCGCCTCCGCCGCCGACCTCGTCGAATACGAGAAGGTCCTCAAGCTCTTCTTCGTCCCCGTTTGGCGGTGGCCGGGCAAGGAGCCGGCCCTCCACTGCCCCACTTGCTCCCTCTTCTTCCCCACCTCCCGAACCCAGGACGACAGGTCGCCGCCGTTGGGGTCCCTGCGATGCTGCTCCTGCGCTCGGACGATCGATCCCGCTTTTCGTTTCTGCCCCTTTTGCGGCTCCTCTCTGTAAATGTCTCCACTTTTTTTCCCGGCGTTCCTTTTTGTTTATGGGTGTCTAGAAAAAATGGGATCTTTATGGTAATTCAATCAAGATTTTTTGATTGCGAAGCCAACAGTTATTGAATTTATATGATTCGTTTGTTTGGGTTGAATGGCTTGTTTTTTTCAAAAAAGGGTCCTATTTTATCGTTGAAAATGTCTCAGTATTTTAGGATTCTTCATTGTATCTGGTTTCTCGTGTCTAAAAATGTGATAAAATTACAAAAAAGAGAGGGAGAGATCATTATGATAAGAACGAGAAGAACGATTTTCTGATTCTTTTACTTGGACCTGTGCTCTTACTGCAAATTCACTGTAACACTAGAGATCTGTTGATTCAAGATTTTACCCAACTATGATTGAATTTTTTTCCCCAATTTATGCCTTCGAAATTATCATTATTCGTATACTCGAGAAAGTAGAGCTTTATGACTGTTCCTGATGAATAGGTAGTTAAATGCAATTGAGATACTAATAAACTTTTACATCTTGAGTATTGACAGTTTTTCGCAAGAGCCACTCGTACATATGAGAGAAATATGGTGCTTCAGTTGAGATGATTGATGGATGATAAGAATGAAGAAAGAAAAAAAACCCTCAATACTGTACACAAAATGACAAACACAATCAAGAAATGGCTAATCATTGGCAGGATGCCTCGTCCTGGCTTACAGCCCACCGTAGGATGCTCATTATCCGAGAGATCAATATCCATTTCTGATCAATTGTCTCGTGATGATCCAAGGTGGAGATGTTTCAATTTGAGGAGGTATGCCTCAACCGGCTTGGATTCTTATTCATTAAGAGCTCTTAGGAGAAGTCGAGAATGATGAATTCTCTGACTTGGTTAACTTGTTGAGGATTCTGAGGAAGATTTGTTAAAAGTTAACTCTTTTGCACCTCGTTCCAGTGCATCTCTCCATAGACGGTACCTTATTCCCAGCTTATCATAAGACACTGGCCAATTCCATACATTTGCTCCACTAATCATCCGCTCTTGTTGGCCAATTACCAAACGAAGATCCTCATTCAAGACCTGTAAGAATAAAGGTCAGAAACAGGCGACCAGACTGAAGCAAGTTTGTACATTAAGGAAGATTATCCTATTGAACTAAACTGCAGTCTTATTTTGGTGAACGAAGAATAAAGTTTACAAGCTATGGTGATTTTATGTTTTTTGAATATCATATTGACTTTACTAAGTGATGTTCACGAGATCATACCTTTTCCGCAAAGTACCTCCACAAGATGTGCACGAAAGGTATGTGCTTCAAGACTGGCGCAAAATCGAGCGACATTCTGTATAGCAACCTTGTTTTGTTTCTTGACGAAGGCAAGCATACATGAAGCTGGTGTAAATGTGTCGCACACTGTCTCGTGCTCTGACCTTCTAACTTTCCAGGCTTTGAAATGCCAATGGTTGACAGAACCATGCAAGGTGGCCGGAACTCCATGTCAATAGGATATGGATCCCAATACCCTTGCAGGCCTGACGAAGGAGTTAAAAATTTCACCAAGCTGCAAATGGGAAGACGAGCAGTTAATACAAAGTACCAGTAGCTGTTTGTAAGTGCAGCTTTCAGGTGTGGATGATTGTTTGAAAAAAATTGCATCAATTGGGGTATAGTTCTGGCATATTTTTACTGATCAAATGCTTAAATTGTTGCTCCGGACTTTTTCCCAGTAATTTACTGACCTCGGTACTGTCCACCCTTTGGCAAAAGTCGAAGTGTGAGTGAATGGTGCGTGTGCAAGATCGAGAAGGTTGTCTAAAAGAAGACCATGCTCCACAGGCAGTTCCATCACAATCTGTTGTGTGAAGAAGAGAAATTACATAGGAAAGAAATATTAATTTCTGTTAAGTCTGTACTCTGAATTAGTAAACATTATAAGAGCTGGTATTCAATCAAATATAGCTAGTTGAATTAAATGAATGGATATGTGCTGATCCCTAGTGTTGGTCAGAGGTTGATGCACACATTATTACCTCTGCGTGAATTTTGAATCCCTCAGGCGGTTGAAGGGAAGGAAGAGAGGACATTGGAGGGGCATCCCCAGGCCATATCCAGATGAGACCTTCATGCTCAAAGCATGGTAAGGAGCGTATTTTCACTTTGAGTAATCTAGTTGATGGCATTTTCTCACATTTTCCATCTGTTGTGTATTCCCATCCTGAGCATCAATTGACAGGAGCATGTTAAATTAAGGTCATGGATCAATCAAAAGTTAGAGGCTACCAGTGTATATATCTTATAAATCAAGTAAAATGTAAGAGGAGCTGCACAAGCAGAATTTTTCCTACAAATGAATCACAGCAAAAGTTTGAAGTTTGAACTCACCGTGATAGGGACATTTTATTCTCCCCTCATTTACAGAACCCAGATGAAGCGGGCATGCTCTATGAGCGCAGGTGTTCTGCACACAACCAGGTCTACGATCTTTGCCTCGGAAAAGTACCCATGGCTCCTCAAAACAATCGATGGGAACCTGAAGCACGAAGTAGTGAGTTGTTTCAGGCTTCAAAAATGATTAGTAATGAAGCCAATAAGGGATATATAATAGTTTTACCATGGTATCGTCTTTTAAGTCGCTTGAGAAAGCTACAGGATACCAAAAGTTCTTCAAGCTTGGATGGTATGGTTGGACAGGTCCAGAAACGTTCAAACTTCTACGAGTTGGCTTGCTTTTAACGGCAATAGTAGGGGTAGAAGATGTGCTTGGAGAAGATTGCTCGACTACTTTTGGATTCTGGTCTTGCAATAGCCTATCATTCACAAGTGCTTCCATGTATGCTAGCTTATCCAAGGCTGCTCCAACCCTAGCTTCAGATATGTGTACCTATTGTTTATATGAATGAATTAAGATCGTCTACTTCAATATGTAATCATAGTGATAGTAAAATGTATCATGTTCCATGAGTGAAACCTGTCTATGAGCCTGGGAAAGTTCATCTTGTAAGTCTGCAAGCTCTTTCTTCATGGTGCCGATAGACTTGTATTCACGAGCTAAAGGATTTAAGACCTCCACTACCTTCAACACAAAAGCAAGCAGTCGAGATCAAGGGTATTGGATGATAAAGGGGTAATTGACATTCATTCTTTTCCCTTTTTATTTTTTGAAAGAATTGTTCTTCTATTTCATCATTCATATTACATGTTGATGTGAAAGCCAATGTTCGTCATACCTTCTCATGAAGAAGCATGATGGTGAGAACATCATGCCTAGCTCTCCAGTCAAGGTACTGGAGATCAAACATGGCCACCTCAATTGCCTGGTTTACATCCAAGAACTTGCCCTTGGACTGCGGCATCCTCGACCGTGGATCCTCTACATCAAACAAGGGACCCCATCCATTGCCGCTCCTCTTCTCCGATCCCCTTCCTCCTCCTTCTCCACCTCCTTCCTCAGCAATAATGGCAAACACCCGAAATCCGGCTCTTACGGCATTCTGCAATCCATATCGACCCACAAAACCAAATCAATCTTTCCCACCATCTGAAATTACAGCTACTGAAAAGGATTGCTAGATAAAAATGACAAAGCTTTCACAAGGTAATACAAGTAAACAGTAGCGCCGTCAAGCAGACAGCAGCAGCTGGAGCATTTCTACTTTTCAGTTCAAGTAAAAAGATCATGGGTTCCTTGCACGATGCAACAAAACGAAAGAGTAGTTTGTGGGCAGGGAGTAGGCAGTAGAGAAAAGGTAGCTATTAACAAAGTTGATTCAGGTTCATGAAAGTAAAACCTTGGAGATACCTTCTTTGGGGCGAAGCCGAGCTTGGAACACCTGTAAGGTGAGGTGATCGGCAAGCATAGAGATAGAGCTGTGGCCATGATTTGAATGGAACTTACTTCTTGACCTGCTTCATCAAAACGGAAAACAGAGGAGAGAAGAAGCAAAGAGAGGGAGAGAGGGAGAGAGAGAGAGAGGAGTAAAATACAAAGGAGATGAAAAAATTGAGTGCGGTTGATAAGAGGCGGGAGCAGGATGCGATCTCAACTAGCCTCCCAAAACGTGACATGTGGAATTGTCAGCTGCGCTCGTGGCAATTCGCATCACCACATGCTCCCACCCGAGGGGGGCTCGTTGTCGCCCCTTGTCTCTTCCCCTCTCGGGCCCACATATCTGCCACATCGGATCTCATCTCTTTCAGTCTTGCTTCGTGGATTCGTTGATCCCACCTTCTTGTTCATAATAATCGTAATTCTTTGCAACAACTGAAACGGTGTCTTTTAAATAAGTTAAAATGGTAATTTTCATAGAATGTTTTTCTGATAAATCCTGGAGATTTTTTAAGTTTTTATTCATATAAAAAAATATATTTCGTCAAAAAATTAATGATTAGAGAGCATAACACAAAAAGGTCCTACCGGGATTCGAACCCAGGTCGCTGGATTCAAAGTCCAGAGTGCTAACCACTACACCATAGAACCCCCGTTTTTGGAGATGTGCTAGGAAACATTTAATTATTGTTAATTTTAATACCAGCCTTAGTATTAACTTCAACATTAATAATAATTTGTGAAGAATATGATAAGAATAAAAATGAGACTAAGTCAATGAGAAAGTTTCATAACTCCATTGACAAGTTATCAAATCATTATGGTTGGACTTGACAGAATTTTTTTGCAACTCGTAGATGCAGATGATGCTCCAGTTCAATTGCACAGCCCAACAGACGAAAGCAAAATATGAGGCCGGACTGGTAAATTCCCAAGAAATGGACCTCATTCCGGCAGCATGTGCAAAGCTGAAACAATCATAGCTTGATTCAAAATTCAATATCCCATTAAACTTTTGTTTAAAATCATTCAACAAAACACAAAATCATGAAAACTTTCCTTGGAGTGTTTTTCATAGTCGCCAATTTTATTGTTTCCTTTTTTTTTGTGAATTCAATAATGTTCACAAGGAACGCAAATTCCATTCTTACTCCTATTCTTTGTTTCTGTGTATTGTTGCTACGGTTTCGGAGCAACAGCTTCCCTATTTTTGTGGGCAGGTTTATAAAAGACCCAACTTTCAGAGAACAAGGACACAGCAATAGTCTAGCTTCCCTGTCCTGCTAATTTTCTGAAATATAAGAGCCACTGATCCTTCCTTTGAAAGCCATATTGAATAGATTTGACATTGCTAGTGCCACCTTGGTTTGTTGCTTCATACAGCTCTTTTCACTATGAATCCCCATTTAGCCTCACAATGTCTGCATCAAGCAGTAAATCATCCAAAATTTTCAATTGACGTCCTAACGAAGCAATCGTATTCTGACAATCTGCAAGTTTCACAGTAGCCACAGCAAGTTCCTTCTCCTGACCAAGAAAAATTTTCAATTTCAGAACAACACATCCATCTCAGGACTCAAGATAGCCAGAGACTATCAGATACATAAAGGTCCATTTCACTGTCTAAGCAATCAGCAATTTAAGCCAGTATTGGGATAGTAAGTTATAGAATAGACAGAAATAAATAACAATTATTAAGCACACAGATGGAGCCTCACTATTAGAAAAATAATCTAGCTTTTACAAATCATTCTTCCAACTTCTTTATGTTTAAAATGACATAAATCACTCAGAGGTGTGAAATGTAAAGATTAATCATGATCTATATACAGCCTTCATGATTTTGTGTAAAGCAGGTATTTATCATGGTTATTATGAGCTGTTAGGAGATTGTTACATATCCATGTAATCCTCATCAAAATATTATGTAATCTTCTATGTGTGTGTCTCTATAAATATATATATATATGGTGTTGTTCACCACCAATAGAATGACCGAGACTTTTCCCTATCTTTTATTTTCTTCTAAATGAAAAATACTAATGCACATTGGCAAATAATCATACTTGTTTGACCTTGAGCTCCCCTTTCGAAACGGAAGATCGCTGTTTTAAAGTTTCCTGATTTTTTCTTGAAATAGCATTTTCCAGGGCCTGACACCTAGCCTCAGCTTCAGCAGTGCGAGTTGTCTCTTGTTCTATTTCCTTCTCTAGAATTTGGAACCTTTTCTTGATTTCTGTTAATGATTCCCTCTCTTGTTCAACTGTGACCTCTAAATCCAGACATCTGGACCTCATTTTGTCCCATAAAACTTTCTCTTGTTTATTCTCCATTTCCAATTTTTCACACTTATCCTTAATTTCTGCAGATGATGTCCTCAATTGTTCAATTTCCACTGCCAAAATCGGCCACCTAGAGTTATTTTCTGCTGGCAATGCTCTTTCTTTCTCAATCTCAGTTTGTAGATGTTGAAAATCATTTTTAAATTTCAAAGATAATGCTCTTTCTTTTTCAATCTCAACTTGTAGGGGTTGACAATCATTGTTAAATTTCAAAGATAATGCTCTTTCTTTTTCAACCTCAGCCCGAAGATGCTGACACTCATCCTTCAACTTCAATGATAATGCTTTCCCTGCTTCGATATCGAATTCCAACTACCAAATCCTTTCTTGCAGAGCATGAACCTGAGCATCCGCCTCTTCAAGCTCTCGCTCTGCCATCATTCTTCTGGCACTCTCAATATTTGCTTTTATTTCTGCAGCAAGCTTGGCATCACCTGCCAAACTTGCCACCTTCTGCAATTCCACCAGTTTTTCCTCAGCCTCAATCAACTTAAATTTTGACCTGTCAAGATGGTCCTGAATCTCCAACAAAGCCATCCTCATTACCTCCTTCTCATATACTTCCCTTGCCATCTCTTCTTCTAATTGAGCAACCCTGCTTACCAAGGAATTCAATTTCAATGTTAATCCATTGCTATTGTTTGTTTGTGGACGCTCAATAACAACTTTGTTGACAAATACGGAGCTTCCATTTCCAGTCTCAGGTAGACGTACTAACTTCTCCATCGCTAAGAAATCATCCAAAAGGTCAATTTCTGTAGTATTGGTCACCATACTTCTGTTACTTGCTTTCTCATTCTTGAACTGATCAAGTTCAGCTATTAAAGCAGAAGCCCATGAATCTAAACAGCTCATCTCGCACTCATTTAACTTCTGAACTTCAGAATATAGTAGATTTAATCTTTCTCCATTCTCTGACTGGCTATCAGTGAAAGAATCAACATATGGTCATCACTGAATGAAGGCACCTTCCGAGTCACTGTTCTTAGCTGTCGGCATTCTTTGTCAAGCTTGGTTACCTTCTTAATACTTTCCAAATGCTGTTTACTGGCAGTTTCAGCTGCTTGGGTACTCAAATCTCTTTCCAAAGTCCTAATCTCCAGCTCCTTGGCTAATGCTTGAAGCTCCTGCTTCAAAGCAAAGTTTTCTTGCTCAATGGTTTCAAGCTTTAGTTGAAAACCAATATCATGGGATCCCGAGGCTGCTTTTGCACTTTCAAGCTGGCTTTGAAGCTCTGAAATATGACTTTCAAGAGAAGACTAGGCAGATTCAAAATCATTGAGTTTTTCAGCCACAACGTTCTGAACCTTCTGATCCTGCTCTTCCCTTGCTTGCCTCAGCTGCCTCAGGCATTCTTTCAAGGCCCCATCTAAATGTCCGACACGATCTTCAAGAGCCAGGTTTTTCTGGGCTGCAGCTTCTAGTTGCTGCTTTGCTAACAAAGCATCCTTTCCGCCTTTTCCCATCCTACCATTAAAATTATTGAAGTGATATAACTTATAAGCAAGATAATTTCGTAAACAAATCTAGAAAATTGTTCTGGTAAAGAGTTGAATACTAAATGTGATGCACTATCAGTAAAATACTAATGAAAGCTAAAAATTCAACAAATCTGAGTCGAGAAATGCCAATTCCCACCTTCAGGACATACACCACAAATACCAAGAAATGGGAGGGCGGCGGAAAGTAGTAGGGCAATTACCTGTAACGGCTTCTTCGGCTACTTTGGCACGCTGTTTAACTAAGTCCTCTTTGGCTTCAATATTCAAAAGGGCAACTTGTAACTTTTTAGTCAAAGTTTTTATGGCCTCATTGGATTCACCACTAATTGACAGATTTGATGAGACCTCAGGAGACTGACTATGTTTTGGGGATGTTCTTGATTGCTCCTACGTTATCAGTCAATTAGTACAATAAGGTTTCAATTAATTTAGATTTCAAGCATCAAAAGTCTAAAACAACAGTATAACACGTAAAATGTTCATGTAGCATAATTTTGTATAAATATTTAGCCGTGCTATCAGAAAAATAACACTCTTTCGACCACAAAGGATGAGATAGAGAAAACATATAATTTTTCAACTTCTTGAGACTATATGCAAATGAAATTTAATTCTCATCTTCTGAAATTATATGTAATATGAAGCAGAACTTTGGAATTTACATGGAAGAAAACCTCATTTAAGTATCTCAGCAGATTTCATCTTCGTTGCAGCATAAAAGTTTCTAAGGAAAAATATTGCAAAATTTTATCTCCACAAACCAAACTTCTGTATGACATCCTACCACCCATCTACGCCTCTGAAGTAGAAAAATCCTCAGGAGTTCACATTGCAAGTCAACAGATAAAATTAAGGAAACGGATAAACTTAAAAGATGCTGTAAGATCAACATTTGATAAAGCCAACAAAAAGCACTCGTGTTGGGGAAAATCAGACAGGCAAATATGATCCGGATCATCCATATCGTCAACATCATGACAAGCTGATAATAATTAATTCTCTTGATAGTATATTTTTTCATAAACATTTTCAAGTTTCAAACAAATACAAAGGTTCAGCAAAAATGCCAGTTACCAGTATCAACAAACAGGCACCAACAATAAAATCAACATACCTGATCATCAGAGAATCTCTCAGAGTGAGAAGAAACCGACCCTGAACTCTCCGTTTCGCCTGGGCTCTTCTCAAACGACTTGCGCCTCCACAGCCAGCTCCTCCGGTCCATCACAGAGCCAAAATATCACCTACGAAAAAGGATACATGAAAATGACGAACAGAAATTCCATTACATAGTATAACTCGTAACTGCAGAACTCAAACATTCCTCCCAACGAGAATTTGTATAAGAAAACAAAGCACTAGAAACAAGAAAAGCCAATGCAACCATTTCTTTTCCTTGTTCCGAGCTACACCTATATTGAAAATGGCATGCATCTTTGCTTCTACTGCTTCAAATGAGAAAAATTCTGCACCTTTAGGAACACACATCAACACGATGTTCAAAGCATGACAAGAATCTAGTTAATCATGACAAT
Source organism: Piper betle (assembly GCA_033002965.1). NCBI lineage: Eukaryota > Viridiplantae > Streptophyta > Magnoliopsida > Piperales > Piperaceae > Piper > Piper betle. The sequence goes on along the minus strand of JAURVB010005944.1, from coordinate 3,740 downwards.
AGATACATCCATTTGATACCGATAACAACAACTAATAAATCCCCCAAAGAAAAGGGGAACCATTCAAAATAACCCAACTAGAAATCGGAAAACAAAAACCCATGGATCAGGATATCCACAAAAAAAAAACAGTAAAAAAGAATGTGCACAAGCAGGAATTACAAAAAATAAAAGAAAAAAGACAAAAAATACCAACAAAGATCCGACTTTTACACTCCAAAGAAACACATCTCCAGGTTTACCAGGGAGGGGATTGATGAACAAATGAGAGAGGGCGGGAAACGAGAGCTTTTCAGCTTTTACTTTTATATATATATACGGAAATCCTATGCTTGAGCACTGGCAGTTTGTTTGTGTTCAAGTTTGATCTTGGCCGTTGGATTAGCATCCAACGGCCAAGATAAAAAACATGAGAGGGGGTGGCGGTCAGCACCGCCACACCGACGGCGAAGGGGGCAGGAAGGGTGCCCGGCCACGGTGACGGCCGGGGGCAGCGGCGACAGGGGATGAGGTTGGTCTGGGGGCAGCGGCGAGGTGGTCGCGGGTCGCCATACAGGGGGTGCGGAGCGGCAGGGTGGCGGGCGGGGGACAGGGATAAGGGGCGCGGCTGGGCTTCCGTTGCCACAGGGGTGGGAGCCACGGTGCGGAGGGGCGGGGCTGGGAGGTGGGTGGTCGGGGTGCACCGCCGCGGCCAACCCCGGCTTCGGGAGGGGCGCGGCAATGGGGCGGCAGCCCCGACAGGGTGGGGGTGGTGTCGCTCGGCGGCGGGGCGGCGGGGCGGCGGGGTGGCAGGTGAAGAGGCGGGGCGGCTGGCGCCACCCTATAATTTTTTTTCATCCAGTTGTTGGATTAAATCCAACGACTCGATGGCTCAAGCACAGGCAAGCTGCATGTGATTGAGCACAGTAAACCCATCATATATATATATATATATATATATATATATATATAATTATTATATATTACCATTATTTTCAAATGCCTAATCCCCTGTTTTTTTCTTCTCCATTTCCCGCCTATTTATATATCTATCTCCTTTTCTCTACAGTAATATATTAACAAATAGGGTAATATATAATCATTTTGTTTTTTAAGTGGGAAAATTCATGATTTAGGGTTTAAGATTTAAGACAATTGGAAGGTAAAATAAATTATATAATTTTACATAAATTGCTAAAGTAGAAAGAGTTTTTTTAAAAAAATTAGTCTCACTGGTTCTTTATATTACATTAGTATTTAAATTAAAAACTTTTTTATATCTAAAAAACCTATTCGTTAAACATTACGTATACTATAAATCTTAATTGCTAACCACCTATTTAGGTTCAAGTCTAAGAGGCAGATATATAAAAGAAATAATGGTATTTAGCTCTTAGAAAAAAACTAATATTGTTAAATTGTAAATACAAACATTTAATCCCTATTTTATTGCTATCAACCACCTTTTCTAAATTATTTGGTACTTTAAAATTTTAATTATTATCTTACTCCTTGTTGTTGTGAGTTGTAAAGTGTAGAATTGCGGTTAACTAGCAAAAAACATGGTTTTATTTATTTATTTATTTATTTTTGTCCTTTTTATTGAAGAAAAAATAGGTACCAAATTGGCAGATCTTACTCAATTAATATTTATAAACAGACATAAGGACCCTTTATTTTAATCAACTGGGAACTGTTTGGCACCCACATCTTGTTATCAATTATAATCTGATCTATAGTTTTATAGTGCTTCTATTTTATTGATCCAAACTTCTATAGCATTGTCTTATCTTAAGACGTGGGATGATGAAGGGTATATGTTAAAAGAATAATAGTCATTTCATGCCAATCTGTTCTTAGTTTATTGCAGAATTTTCAGACAATGTTTCAAGTTTGTACTTCATCTCTTTTATATTAGAATCAAAGATATCAAACTCATCTGTTTAGGCCAAGTATGGCCACAACAAAAGCCTTGCCAACTGCAAGGAGAACATATGAACAGATATCTAGCATACATGGTAGGGATCACACGGCACAGATTAAGCTCAAGAGATGGTTTTAAACTTTTCATAGTCCTGCCTACTGAAAATTGCTCCACCAGGAAGGGACCCAGAAGTCAAAAGCTGAGCTCAATAATTTTCTGAAAACTAATCAAGATAATCTTATCAACGTTGTTAATTCTCTCATGATATATTATTTTTGTGGTTCTGATTAAGCTGCCAGCTACTCTTGCTTAATTTCTCAAACAATATCTACCATCATGTACTATTTCTTCATCAAAGTCGCTTTGCATTTAGAGCAGAGGAAGCAGGAGTACTATTGTCTCATTCCTTCCAAGACATATGATGATATATTTACAGACGAAAATGTAAATAGGAATAATTTGTCATTCATAGTTGCAGATGTATACACAAAGGCCCTCTGGCATGGACAGTGAAAGTTTAATGTAATACAAAATGAAAACATAGACAACATTATTCTTCTTCCCATTTGTGGCGACTCACCCGTGCCCGCTCCTTCTCTAAAAACAGCTCATTTCTTCATCCTTTGCTCCATCTTGGTAGGCCAAACAACAAGACATGAGTAATTGAGGAATAGCTATATCTTCTCATAAACAACAGACGTGATGGAACAGTGATATCCAATTGTTTCACACCATCCAACTCATCTTATGAAGAATCAACTAGCCAATCAAGTTTAATAACTGGGCAGAGTCCAGCGTAATATATGGAGTATGTTTTGAAACTAATTAGAGATTGTTGGCGTAATTAATTGGACAATTAGAACAAAATACACCAGGGCAGAAAAATTGTTTTGTCTTCCATTTGAGTCATCAAATTATAAGGACAACTTATATTAAATTTTTTTGAAAAAAAACAAGGAACAAGAAAAATTTCTAAGTCCCCGGAGATCGATCTGGGCCGGCCGAATATCAATACAAACTAAATTAAATTTATCTTCAAAAATAAAATCAAAAGGCTCTTCATGCGGAAGTCGGAAGCCGGCTAATCTGAGTTTTTTAAAAAATAAATTTAATTTAGGATATTTTTATAATAGGATGGTCCAAATTTATTTGTTGGGTAAGAAAATTTTATTTCTAAAGGGTTAGATTGATTTGGTGGGGAGAAAGTTTGTGACACTCAAAAAAAAAATTAATATTTTATGTAAATAAAATAAAATAGGAAACGCAGGAAATAATAAATGTTGAGCCTGATTTAAATAAATATTAAACAAAAACAAATGAATAAAAGGAAGAGAAGAAAACCCCCAAGCATCCGCCTTCTTCCTGGTCGTGCCGCCCTCCATTAATCTTCATCTTCTCCCAGCCGGCACCGGAGAAGAAGGCGCTACCTTTCCATCCACCGACTTCGTTCCCGGCCAACGACATTTTCACGGCAGGCAAGCTTTCTTTTTACCCCCTTCCCCTTCCCCTTCCTCCGTTTGTTTCCCACGTAGCCGGCGGCGGTAAATCTTCGCCGACTTGCCATATCCTATTGCTTTCGCGATAAACATGGGAAAACCATAGTTTTAATCTTTTTAATGATTAATAACTCGTACTAATTAATGATCTATATAAGATGTTTTTTTCTTTGATTTGAAGCCATGAATGATGCTATATTTGAATTATGACAATTGCAATCGAACATGCTGTAGCTTAGTAATTTAGCAAATTAAGCATTTGGTTTCTTTTATTAATTGAATATGCTAGTGTCTCTTTTTCTTTGATTTGGAGTTTTACATGTTTTTAATGTTATGTTCTG
>JAURVB010005941.1:0-26807 GCA_033002965.1 Piper betle | reverse complement strand
TCTGACATTGTTGGAAAATTTGGCCATTCCTTGTGGGGAAAATCACGGCAATCCAACTAACTCAGTTGGTGGTCTCTGAACCTTACGAATGTCAAGTTGGCCTTTTAATTGTGAAAACGAATTGTTGTCAGCACTCAAATATATGAGCAAACTACATGAGCTCTGCATTGATAAACTTCCTATTGATGCTCTTCCCGTACTTGCAAAACCAAATCTTCCTTGCCTTTCAAAGCTTGTGATTACAGGGTGCTTTCGGTTAGAAGTGATTCGAATGGGAGAGACCGTTCTTCCAGAGAACACAGTTTCTTCCAAACTTGAATACAATATTATAAGTTTAATTAGTTAACTTAAAAACTCAGAACTCATACTCGACTCAATATGCCACCATAGAGTGATGTCGACTTCGAGATGGAGTCATTTATGCCATTTTTCGATTTATATGATATTAGCATTTGTCGCTCTTTGGATATTTGAAATCGATGAGTTAAATAATTTATATTACTTTAAAATATTAATTTAGTTAAATTGAATGAAATATATATATATATATATATATATATATATATATATTAGTAACTTTTATTATTGATTTCATAGAGCCACTCATAAAATCCGACACTAGATATAAGTCATTAATGGGGTGTGACTTGGGAACTCATTAATGGAGTGTGAGTTTTTGGGTCTTAATCTCCCTAAATCAGGTAAACCTGGACATACTAGGAACAGTGTAAGGTAAGATAAAAGATTTTTGAATTATCAATTTCAGATTCAGAAAAACAATCTCTATTTGAACTATTAGAAGATTATGATGATTCAGAAAAAGAATTATTAGAGATTGATTATTCTGATGACAATTATGATGGTTCTGATAATTCATCTAGTAGCTATGAGTGTAACCATTTTAACACCATTATGGATCTTAATGGTTTACGTGCTAATATGATAACAGCTCAAGAATCATTAATACTAAATATAATTGATTCTATTCCAAATAAAGGAAGACAAAGAGAATTAATCGAAAAGGTTTTAGAAGCTAATAAACCTAAGAAATTAGATCCTAAGCTGGAAGCAATAGTTAATCCAACCTGTTCTATCAATAAAGGTTTAAATGGAATGAAGGTTGAAAAACCTTTATCTATTAATGATCTCAAGGCTGAAATTAACTCTTTAAAATCTAAAATTGTACAACTCCATCGAAGAATAGAGATATTAGAACTAGATAATAATAAAAATGAAAATGAGTCGGACTTCAAATTATTTGAAGAGTCTAAGTTTGATGTAGGATAATCGTCCAAAATTCTGGAAGAATACTTAAATGTCATAGAGCAAACTATTAGTAGAAAATATGTCTTGAAAATTAAGATTATAACTGATCAAGAATTTGCATTAGAAACTTTAGCATTAGGTGATTCTGGTGCTGATAGAAATATTATTAGAGAATGTTTAATACCAGTGAGGTTTTATGAAAAAACTACTCAAGCACTCAATACACCAAGCGATCAAAAATTGAAGATTAAATATAAATTATCTAATGTTGTTGTCTGTATTGAAGATACTTGTTTCTATATAACATTTATCTTAATACCGGTTGCTGGTGCTGAAGTTATTTTAGGAAACCCGTTTACTGCTCTTCTAGAACCCTTTATAATTGATGATATTTGAATTCATTGTAATATTAAGGTAAAGAAGTGACATTTAATCTAGAATTTCCTAAACTTAAAACATTAATTTCTTCTCTTAAAGAAAAGATCCATGAGAAAGACTTCTCATATTAACTTTCTTAAGGAAGAAGTATTTCTTTTAAACTTACAAGAAAAGCTAAGTTTGCCTGAGACTTCCAAAACCTTTAAAAAATTATTTGAGGAAGAACTTTGTAGTGATTTTCCATCTGCCTCTTGGGAAATCAAAAAACATGAAATTACTCTTCCATATAAAGATGGATTTAATGATAAGCAAATCCCTACCAAGGCTTAAATGAGCAAAGAATTGGTTATATATTGTCAAAAAGAAATTGATGATTTACATAGTAAAAAATTAATTAGACCTAGTAAGTCTTAGTGGTCTTGTTTTGCTTTCTATGTAAATAAAGTTTCAGAAATTGAACGTGGAGCTCCAGGTTAGTCATTATTTGCAAACCTTTAAATGAAGTTTTAAAATGGATTAAATATCTAATCCTAATAAGAAAGATTTACTAAAATGATTGTATAATGCTAAAATATTGAGTAAATTTGATTTAAAATATGGATTTCGACAAATCTAGGTAGCTGAAAAGGATAGATATAAAATTGCATTCAAAGTTCCATTTGGGCAATTTGAGTGAAATGTGTGTGTTGTTTGATCTTAAAAATGCTACTATTAAAAAAGAAATATTTAGTTTAGTTAATTATATTTTAAAATTTCAAATGATCTTTTAAATCAAAAGTTTTTGTTCTGTATTGATTGCAAGGCAACTACACATATTTTAGAAAAAGATGTTAAAAATTTAGCATTTAAGCACATCTTTGCTCGATAGCAAGCTTTGTTAGCAATCTTTGATTTTGATATTAAATTTATTAAGGAGATTTCTAATGTTCTTCCTCATTTTCTAATGAGAGAATTTTTGCGGAGGGTATATATATATATATATATATATATATATATATATATATATATCCTTATATACATAAGTTATATCTAATATAGCTTATATAAACTACAGCTAATAATAAAAAAATTATAAAATTTCAATTCAATCTGATATTTTTAAGTTCTAACCCATTCATCATAATTATTAAAATAACTATAATAAAAACTAATTTTAAAATATCTATTAATTAGTACTTCTTATAAAAACTTAAAAATAAGTCATAATAATATATAAAAAATATAAAATTTTATCAATTTATTATTTATGTACTGTAATTTTAATATATATAAATATTATTTTATAGAACCATTAAAAAAGTTCAAATTAAATATAAATGTATAACTAATATAAACTATACCAGACATAGTTCATATAAATTTTTCGCATATATACATAGAGTATATAATTCTTCTAATGTTATATAGTATATAATATATAAAGCTTGAGCTGATATCAGTTCAATCTAACAAATCCGAAGGAAAAGAAGAAATTGTAATATAAGAATAAAATGATAAGCAATTAAATGGGCCAATACAAATATAAAGCCAATAATGCATCGACTTGTTATTAAACAAACTGACGACACAAAGAAACAGAAAAACACAAAGAAAGAAACAAATGCAGAAAACTGCAGCGAGGTGAGGAGTAATCCAAGCTGGTAAACTGGGCACTCGGAATCCCAGCTCTTACTATTGAACCGAAATGATGACGATGAGGTGGAATATCGATCTGATAGATCAATGATCAAGGGCTAGACAAACATGCTTGATTTATGGGGCTGACCTTGGCAATGCATCGTTGACGGTGTTGGCGCGGGAATGATGGTTAGATGTTAAGACATAAATATACACGTGAATTTGGAATTGTATTAGGTGCTGTTATTTAAGGTTGACTTAAATTCAATTAATTTATTAAAATTAAATATTTATGGGTTATAAATAAAAGTGTGGAATTCAATGTGAATGTCATTAATAAAGGTGTGCAATTCAATGTGTAGATATTATTTTTGTAATTTCTCTTTTATGATAGGTCAAATTGAAATCATGAAACTAAGGCTATAAATAAGGAAGTTATGGTCCTGAATTCATAAGTAGTTTATGTTCTGGTAACCCATCGTCTAGTAACTTTGGTTTTTGAAAACTAAGTATTGAATTTGGAAGATCAAAACCTAAGGAGGTAAACAACTACTTCACTTTGCATTGATGGTGAAGCTTTATATTGATCTCAATTATTGATGTCTATATGATCAAACTGGTCTTGTCCTTAGTCTGATCATGTTTAACATCACTTGCTACAATGTTGATCTTTTACTACTTTCAAACAATTTAATACTACTTTCAAACAATTTAAACATAGTGATCTTGGAAGAGTAGGATTTGGGTTGTGTAAGAGAAGGAAAAAAGTGCTAGGCAGAAGCTACTAAAAATTAAACAAAGCAATTACAATTCATTAGTATGTAGGCTGTTCAAAGCTCCCTTGAACTTGATTTGGCTTGACAGTCGACTCGAAAAAACTCGACTTGTACTTTAACTCGATATGAAACAAAGTATCGGCTTGTAAGTCAAAACTCAATACTTTATATAAAGAATAAATTTTTTTACCATATTTATCTTAAATTTCCTTAATAAATATAATTAAATTATAAAATATCATTATATGATATCAAATTTAAATAAATTTATGCATGATTAAATTATCTTTTATGCTTAATTATGTAAAACTTAAGATATTTTAATTATAAATTAAATTTTAGTTAGAATTATACTAACAAAATAGGATTAATCAATACAAATCAAGCTAATTCGAACTCGACCCAAACTCAAATTGACTCAAATACTTTTTATGTAGGTTTGAACTCGAAATCAAATGAGCCGAACTGGAACTGAGCAAAAATCGACTCGAGTGCGCGATGAACACCCCTAATGTAATATTTAATTTTGGTCATCTATCTTATTAGACAGTCCATATTAATTTATCCTTTTTTCTATTCTTAGAACACCCCTTTTATTGTAAATGATGGCTTTTTTAAATTTTCATCGTTTAAAAAAATCAAAAAAATTTTATCATATCTACTCTTTTATTAATAGAAGTGGAATTAAAAGTTTTGGCTCCAATGAAAAGTAAAAAATTCAACCAAATAATAAAACAAATTATCATAATATATAATTAGAATTTAACTTTAAAATTAAAATATATTTTGAACCTATAATATCATATAATTATATCCTATCTCTTTATTTGATTATAATTTATCTCTAAGAATTAGAGCCCATCTCTAACATAAATATGCATAATGTGGCATCTTACCTAGTATTTGAATAATAGATAGTATTTTCAAATTCAAGGTAACATTTTTTACAAAAAGATTAATCTTAACTTTGATGGAAATTTTTTTAAGAACCCCTTCCAAATGATCTCATTATGTGCCCTCCAATAATAGAGAGATAATCAAGTCTCTCCATCCTCTCGTGTATAAAATCATCAATAGATCACGGTTGTACGAATCGGGAACGTGCCGATCCGATTTTGGGGCCGAATCGGCGCCCAACTCGGCCGATTTACCCAGATTCCGACCGAGTTAACTCCGATTCGGAATCGGGGTAAATCGGAAAGAATCGGTTTTTTTGGATAAATTACTAAAATATCCTAGGTATGATGTTTATTAAATTATTTAAGTATGGGTAAAATTGGAATTTTGATTTTAAAAACCTAACGTTAACCTGCTCCCCCACTCTGCCGCCGCACATCCGCCCTCCGCCGCCGCGTTTCCGCCTCTCGCCGTGCGTCCCTGACTCCGGCCTCAACTCCGACCGGGCTATCAACCTCGCCTCCACCCTCGCAACCTCCCCTCCGACAACGCAGTGGCCGCGAGACTCGCCGCCGATCGGGCCGCCGGCCGGGCATCCGACCTCAGCTCCGACCAATTCGTGTAAAGTTGGATTTTTTTAATTAAATTTGCAAATTATTGGCTATGCTTCACAAATTTTTTGGTTGCGCTTCACAAAGTAGGAACGAATTCACCTCAGCTCTGACCGGATGTGCAAATTGTTGGCTAGGCTTCACAAATTTTTTTCATTATTGATTAGGGATTCATGATCAAATTTATATGTAAAATTTTATGATGTGTGCTGTGAAAATATGTATGTGCTGTGATGATAAATTGTGATGCTCTTTTACACTTGTATTAAATTATGAATTTGTGTATTTACGTTCAAAAATTATATAATTATGTATTTCAGGTATTTATGTTATGAGTTGTCAAATTTTTGTATATGATCAATTTGGACCGATTCAACTGAACCGATTCTTTGCCGATTTAGACCGATTCCGACTCCCTCGAACATCGATTCCGATTTCGATTCCGATTTATGCAATAGATGGCTCATACTTTTAGACTTGAAGGGTTCATTTGGAGGGGTTTGTAAAAAATAGTCTCAACAAAAGTCACTCAAAAGTCAAACCTAACGTGTATGTGCCTCGTGTGTAGGTCGTGTTATTGTTCCTCCCATCTCTGCTTCATATCTTTGATCTTTAACTTGACATTTTTTTTCATTTTAATTCAATATATATCTAAAAATTCTAATTCATTCTTCCTCTTGTATCTTTTAATTACTAATTTATGGTAGCATCTCCAATTTTTTCTTACTATTTATGTTTTCAATTACAGTGCTCACTTGCTTAGTCTCTGATGTTTGTGCTTTATGCCACTACCTTGATCTACCCTTTTTAATTTCTTACTTTCTCTTGCATGTGCTTGCCTATGATCTTTTTATTTAGCTTTTCTCTTTTTATCCACTTCAGAGTCATCCTTGGCCTCTAACCTCTAACTATTGCTTCTTCCCCTCCTCCTCATCTTTACTTTGTCACACTGTTTCACCATTTTAGAGTGGCATTTCTGAAAACCCAAACCCAGCCTTCAACCTCTTATCAATGTGTTCAAGTTATTTGAAAGAGGTAAGAGATCTGACAAGTCAAATTGCCAGCCTGATCATGGCATCAGTTTGAGCAATATCACCAACAATGCGCACCAAGCTAATAAAGCCTCTAGGTCAGGGCAATTGGATGAATCTGCAGCTGCACTGTCTTCTGATTTGGATTAAAAGGTGCTAGTTGAGTGTCAACAACGACGGAGGGGACATAGAATGTCTAGGATGAAAACATTTGGGCTAGATCAAGCATTTAATCATGTAAGTGATTTACTTAGAAATGAAGGAGTTGGAGGGGTGGGCATTTATGGCCTGGGAGGAGTAGGCAAAACCACACTCATGAGAAATCTATCAATACTTTTTCCTAGCTCATGGGTTTCACATTATTTGGATAACTGTTTCAGATTATTTAGATCAGAAAAGGTGTGCAGCAGATGAAGCCACACAAGGAAATCAAATGAATGCTTGGGGTGGGATGTTTCATGGGCGTTGTTCAAAAAATCTGCAAGGAGGGAAGCCCTTCATGATTTTGATTGCAAGATTGTAAAAATTGCTAAAGACATTGCCAATGAGTGCAAAGGGTTGCCGCTTGCGCTCGTTGTCATTGGTCAGGCTATGGCAGGTTTGTGTAGTGTGGAAGAATGGAAGTCAGCTCTATCCACCCCTAGAAAATCCCCTGCAGATATGCAGAGAAAGACTTGCATTCGCGCTTAAAATTTAGCTATGATACTCTACCAACTCCAATTGCCAATGACTGGTTCCTACATTGTTGCTCTTTTCCTGAAGATTCATACATAGCCAATGAGGAACTCATAGAGTTGTGGTGGGGAGAAGGGATTTTGGGATTGCGTGGAAGATATGAGGAAGCAAGCAACAAAGGATATGAAATTATCAGAACACTTGCAGGCAGCATGCTTACTAGAAAAACAAAATCGGTAAGGAGTAACGATGATGATATTATTCGAGAAATGGGATTGTGGATCACTTCTGATGTCAAGATGAAGTTTTTGCATGATGCCGAACTTGAACTATCAAATGAAGAAATTGCTTAGAGGTGGAGAAGAGCAAGGAGGAATGTTATATCAGAAACAAGCAGATTGCCCAAACTACCAGTTTGCAATCATCTATTGGCATTGCTGCAAAGTGAACCTAGTGAGAGACGGATGGTGAGACTAGCAATTAATTTTTTCTGATCATTGAATGGAATAAGAGTCCTACATCTTGATGGGGTTAAATTTCATGACATCCCGGTTGCAATTGGCTCACTAATGGAGTTGAGATATCTATATATATCTAGATCAAATTTAATAAGACTGCCAGAAGAGATAGAACTATTGAGGAAGCTAATGGTGTTAAGGCTGCCGGATAACAATCGTCTTAGAGATTGTCCATCAACAATTGGCCAAATGGTTGAGTTGAGAAAACTAGTCTTCAATACACGCCCCAAAGAATTGCCTATAGGATTTACAGATCGAAAATAGCTAGAAGTCGTCAAGCTTGGAGACACCACTAATCTTGGACGCTTAGTTGAAAGGTTTCTGTTTTCCTTTGCAAAGATGGATGGACTGAGAATTTTAGAACTCAAGCCAGCTTAAATATACAGCCACCAGATTTGTGGGATCTGACAATGTTGGAGAATTTGGCCGTTCTTTGTGGGGAAAATCATGGCAATCCAACTGACTCAGTTGGTGGTCTCTGAACCTTACGAATGTCAAGTTGGTGGTCTTTTAATTGTGAAAACGAATTGTTGTCAGCACTCAAACATATGAGCAAACTAGCTGAACTCTACATTGATAAACTTCCTATTGATGCTCTTCCCGTACTTGCAAAACCAAATCTTCCATGCCTTTCAAAGCTTGTGATTACAGGGTTCTTTCGGTTAGAAGTGATTCGAATGGGAGAGACAGTCCTTCCGAACGTGAATTCTGTTGTCAACTCTTGTTGCTACCCCCTTCGTCATATCTTCTGGCTTCACCATATAAAAGGCCTGACTGAGCTTAGATTTCATGACTGTACTTCGGTCGAAGAACTCAAGTGAAGGAGAGAAATTTCCCAAGCTTAAAATTCAGGAACTATGTTACATGTGTGACCTACGCAAAATTAGCAACGATTCCCACACGTTCCCCTTTATCACAGAGTTTAGATTGTCATACTGTCCGCAGTTGAAAAGGCTGCCACGAGGGCTAATGTATGAGAGCAGGTCAATTAAGACTGGTGTGATTAAGGGAGAGTAGAAGTGGTGGGATGGTCTGCTATGACTTAAGTCCTTCCTGCTCCCATATTTCACTCCTAGCAAATTTTTTGACCAGTAATGGTTCCATGATGCGCTCTCATGGCTTAATGGGGATTTCGACTAGTCTGATCACCTTCGATATCTCAACAACTACATGCAACATATGCTTACTAGAAAAACAAAACCAACTGAAAGTAAACGTACATGATATGATTCAGGAAATGGGATTGTGGATTTGCATCAGATGTCAAGCCAATTTTTTCACATGATGTGGAATTTGATCTATCATATGAAGAAATAGATGAGAGGTGGAGAGGTCGATTATGAAGGAATTTGATCTATCATATGAAGGAATTTGATCCAACTAACTCAGTTGGTGATCTGGGTCGATTATGTTGTCTCTGAACCTTACGAATGCCAGTTTGGTCTTTTAATTGTGAAAACGAATTGTTGTCACATTCAAAAATATGAGCAAACTAGCTGAGCTCTACATTGATAAACTTCCTATTGATGCTCTTCCCGTACTTGCAAAACCAAATCTTCCATGCCTTTCAAAGCTTGAAATTACAGGGTGCTTTCGGTTAGAAGTGATTCGAATGGGAGAGACGGTCCTTCCAAACTTGAATACAAATTATGAATATTGGGTGTCATATGGTAGTTAAGTCTACCAAGCCTTACTATTGTTAAGTACATTACAATTAAGTTTAATTATAACCTAAAAACTCAGAACTCAAACTCGACTCAATATGCAACCATAGAGTGGAGTCGACTTAGAGATGGAGTCATTTATGCCATTTTTTCGATTTATATGACATTAGCATATGTTAGCTCTTTGGATATTTGAAATCGATAAGTAAAATAATTTATATTACTTTAAAATATTAATTTAGTTAACGTGAATGAAATATATATATATATATATATATATATATGTAACTTTTATTATTGAATTCATAGAGCCAATCATAAAATCTGACACTAGAGATAAGTCATTAATGGAGTGTGACTTGGGAACTCATTAAGTAGAGTTTGAGTTTTTGGAGTTTTAATATTGTTGAGAGTTGCACTGCTAAGATACATTTAATTTGAACATTGAAAAAGAAAGGACATATTTAATTTGAGCTTTGACAGAGAAAAGAAACATCAAATTTGAGCTGTATACACAAAATACACGCCAAGCTTGGGGATCTGCATGCATCTCGCATTATGACGGCGAATTCCTATGCCATCTCTCCTCCTAATAGCATAGCTTGTTTTGAGAGAGGTCTAATTTGGTAAGATTCAAAGTATCGCCAAGACATTCCGGAATTGTACCCACCAGTTGGTTATTTCCCAGGTAGAGTCCATGCAATCGAGCAATATTGCACAAAGCTCGTGGAATCTTTCCAGTGATTTTGTTACCAGTCAAGTGTAGTACATTTAGGTTGTTAAGTTTCCCAATTTCAACAGGAATGCCTCCCGAGAGTTGATTGTGACCAAGGAGTAGTGATTGAAGGATACCTCCTGAGCAATTGGCAAGAGAAGGAATGAATTGGCTCATGTCATCATTCGTGCCCCCACTCCCCAGTTGGTTGGATCTCAAATCTAAAATTCGTAGGCCCCACTTGTTGTTACATCCCATGAAATTTGGTACGGATCCTCTGAATTCGTTATGGGACAATAAAAGGTATTCAAGGTTGGATGCATTAGCGAGAGAAACTGGGATGTGCCCTCCTAGTTTATTTGAACCTCCATCAAAACGAAACAGATTAGGGAGCAGCTGCATGCCAAGATTTGTTGGAAGCTTCCCTGACAGTTTGTTTTCACCTATTACAAAGTATATGATGTCAGAAAGGTTGTAAATTGAATCTGGAATGGTGCCAGATATTTGATTTGATCTCACATCGAAAATTGCTAAGCTCTTGAGATGGCCAAGCTCAATGGGAAGTGTCCCATTAAGATTGTTAGAACTTAGATCAAGGAAAGTAAGAGAAGAGAGGTTTCCAAGTGACGAAGGAATGCTTCCTGTGAGTTGGTTTCCATCAAGATGGAGTGTCTTGAGCCTCGACAAGGAACCCAACTGCTTTGGGATTTTCCCAATTATGTTGTTCCTGCCCCAATACATTTCTTCAAGAGAGAGAGGTTTCCAAGTGACGAAGGAATACTTCCTGTGAGTCGGTTTCCATCAAGTCTGAGTGTCTTGAGCCTCGACAAGTTTCCAAGTGACGAAGGAATACTTCCTGTGAGTTGGGTAAAATAAAGTACGAGTCTCTGGAGCCTCGACAAGGAACCCAACTGATTTGGGATTTTCCCTGTTATGTTGTTACGTCCCAAATCCATTTCTTCAAGAGAAAGACAATTTGTTAGATTGAGGGGATCTCTCCACTAAATGAATTGAAGCTTAGGTCCAATCTACGCAGCCGATATAGACGACCAATCTCACTTGGGATTTTCCCTCTTATGTTGTTAAAGCCCAAATCCATTTCTTCAAGAGAAAGACAATTTGTTAGATTGAGAGGGATCTCTCCACTAAATGAATTCCAGCTTAGGTCCAATCTACGCAGCCGATATAGACGACCAATCTCACTTGGGATTTTCCCTGTTATGATATTAACCCCCAAATCCATTTCTTCAAGAGAAAGACAATTTGTAAGATTGAGAGGGATCTCTCCACTAAATGAATTCCTGCTTAGGTACAATCTACGCAGCCGATATAGACGACCAATCTCACTTGGGATTTTCCCTGTTATGTCGTTATCCCCCAAATCCATTTCTTCAAGAGAAAGACAATTTGTAAGATTGAAAGGGATCTCTCCACTAAATGAATTCCTGCTTAGGTCCAATCTACGCAGCCGATATAGACGACCAATCTCACTTGGGATCGCTCCTTGTAGGCCGCCAGATCCTTCCGGTAGCAGCCGATCTTCGTTCCCTATGTTGATGTATCTAAGAAAGCTCAGATTACCAATATAAGGCGATAGTGTCCCACTCAAATACAAGGACCAGGACAAGTCCAACGCAGTGACACGCCGGTGTCGACGACCGCACGAGACTCCCTTCCAATCGCAGAAATGCAAAGAATGGTTCCAGGACGCCAGGACTCCATATGGGTCGGAGGTGATTTTCTCTTTTATAGCAAGAAGGGCAAACCGATCTGTAGCATTTGAAGGGAGTGAGATGGCGAAGTTGGATGATAGAAAGAAGAAGAAGAGAATAATTTGAAGACGAAGGAGAAGTTTCATCTTATCAGAGTATGAGTTGCGTGAATTCATAAGAGCAATGAGATGATAATTTATAAGAGCACACAAGAGAAAATCATCAGAGTCTTCTTCGAGTCAATTGGATTAATTTTCCAACCATTCGTGAACGACGTGTCTAAAGGAGCATGACTTTCTGGCTCCCCCCCAAAACACGGAGCATGATTTGACTACCGATTATTTTTTCATAAACCTGTTTTGATTGGTTGATTAATAGTTTATTACTAATTGTAAACTAATAATTAACTATTGAGATTCTATATTCATCAATTAACATACAAACTATTTATTTATCAACCACTTTACTATAACTAATTAAAATTTTATATTTCCAAACAATTCAAAAATCAAAAGTCAAATTTAGATACTTTATATGTATCAATTGCATGAACAGGGCATTGTGATGATAATTTGTAAGAGCACATAAGAGAAGATCAGAGTCTTC
The DNA here is from genome assembly GCA_033002965.1 of Piper betle. Taxonomy (NCBI): domain Eukaryota; kingdom Viridiplantae; phylum Streptophyta; class Magnoliopsida; order Piperales; family Piperaceae; genus Piper; species Piper betle. The sequence goes on along the minus strand of JAURVB010005941.1, from coordinate 14,341 downwards.
TTCAAGTTAATTGGATTAATTTTCCAACCATTCATGAAAGACGAGTTAATTGGATTAATTTTCCAACCGCAAAACACGAGCTTGACTTGAACAATTATGGCAACTTGAATAATTTGAGGAGCAAGGAGAGTCCTCATCTTAATATGTGTCAATTGCGTGAACAGGGCAATGAGATGATAATTTCTAAGAGCACACAAGAGAATATCAGAGTCTTCTTGGAGTCAATTGTCTAAAGGAGAAGGAGAAGCTTCATCTTAATATTATGAATTGCGTGAACAGAGCAATTAGATGATAATTTATAAGAGCATACAAGAGAATATCAGAGTCTTCTTGGAGTCAATTGGCGTGTCTAAAGGAGAATTTTAAAACTCCAGCCAGCATAAATATACTGTCACCAGATTTGTAGGATCTGACATTGTTGGAAAATTTGGCCATTCTTTGTGGGGAAAATCATGGCAATCCAACTAACTCAGTTGGTGGTCTGGGTCCATTATGTGGCCTCCGAACCTTCCAAATGTCAAGTTGGCCTTTTAATTGTGAAAACGAATTGTTGTCGGCACTCAAAAATATGAGCAAACTAGCTGAGCTCTGCATTGATAAACTTCCTATTGATGCTCTTCCCGTACTTGCAAAACCAAATCTTCCATGCCTTTCAAAGCTTGAAATTACAGGGTGCTTTCGGTTAGAAGTGATTCGAGTGGGAGAGACGGTCCTTCCAAACTTGAATACAAATTATGAATATTGGGTGTCATATGGTAGTTAAGTCTACCAAGCGTTACTATTGTTAAGTACATTACGATTAAGTTTAATTATAACCTAAAAACTTCAGAACTCAAACTCGACTCAATATGCAACCATAGAGTGGAGTCGACTTAGAGATGGAGTCATTTATGCCATTTTTTCGATTTATATGACATTAGCTATATGTTAGCTCTTTGGATATTTGAAATTGATAAGTAAAATAATTTATATTACTTTAAAATATTAATTTAGTTAAAGTGAATGAAATATATATATATATATTAGTGACTTTTATTATTGAATTCATAGAGCCAATCATAAAATCTAACACTAGATATAAGTCATTGATGGAGTATGACTTGGGAACTCATTAAGTGGAGTTTGAGTTTTTGGAGTCTTAACATTGTTGAGAGTTGCACTACTAAGATACATTTAATTTGATCATTGAAAGAGAAACGAAATATTTCATTTGAGCTTTGATAGAGAAAAAATACATTTAATTTGATCTGTATATACAATAACTACATATATATCACACAATATACGCCAAACTTGGAGATCTGCACGCATGTACGCCAAGCTTGGAGATCTGCATGCATCTGGCATTATGACGTCGAATTCCTATGTTACGTCTCATAATATTTAAGGTTGACCTAAATTTAATTAATCTATTAAAGATAAATATTTATGAGTCATAAATAAATGTTTAGAATTTAATGTGACTACTATTAATAAAGGTGTAAAATTCAATGTATAGATATCATTTTTGTAATTCCTCTTTTAAGATGGGTCAAATTGAAATTATGAAATTAAGGCTATAAATAAAGAGGTTATGGTTCTTCAATTCACATGTAGTTTTCGTTCTTGAATTGGAAGATCAAAATAAGAAAACAAATCATTTTGTTTTTATGGATTTAGGTACGCAAGTTCTAACAACAATATTATCCTCAAAAGTGTCAACTAGTGACTGTGATAAGCGGCGTCTGCATATTATGTTGCAGTACTTCATTGATTTAAGTCAAGCAAGAGAGAGCCAAAACAAGGTAAACAGACACAAGTGCAATAATCCTCCAGCCCATTGCTTGTAGCTTCTTCCCAACCAATGACCTGCTCATCTTGTTAGGAAAACAGATAGATGGATACCACCAATGAGCAGCTTGGAGAATGACCGAGCTTGCTTCCTGCTACTTCCAACTCTTTATATAACGAATGGGGTCGGGGTTCTTTTGTTTTCGGATTATGTTGTAGTCTTGTCTAGCGAGAAGTGTTAGATACATACGTGCATGAGCCAAGAGTACCGAGTGAATATAACTACTTAATCAAATCCTCTATTATTAAACATCGACAAGAATCGACATCAGCGTGGAACAGATAGGTGTAACTATTGAGTTCTATTGTGGTAAACTCAATTGAGATAGTTATAATTAGTTAATAGTGATCCTGCGGGTTTTTTTGTAGTGCTACTATTAAATTTAAATAAGATGGTATATTTTCGCAGCAGTCCAAAGTGTTGGAAGGGCAGAGATGGAAGAATCAACTTATTGAGCGGGCATGATTGTGGAGGCATTGCTTATCAAAAGCAGAAATGGACTTGCTTCGATTATCGCCCGCATATACCAACCAACTTGTACAGAGGAAAAGCCAACAAACCTCAAAATGAAACAATATGACAGCACAAATTAAGTTTCAGCACAAATCAAGAGCTGAACAGAGAATGTGAAAAGAGGTTTCACTTTCAGGTTATCTCTGGTTTGAGCTGCTCGCAACTCCGTGATACATCGTTCTTTGTGGGGAAAATCATCGCAATCCAACTAACTCAGTTGGTGGTCTCTGAACCGTACGAATGTCAAGTTGGCCTTTTAATTGTGAAAACGAATTGTTGTCAGCACTCAAACATATGAGCAAACTAGCTGAACTCTACATTGATAAACTTCCTATTGATGCTCTTCCCGTACTTGCAAAACCAAATCTTCCATGCCTTTCAAAGCTTGTGATTACAGGGTTCTTTCGGTTAGAAGTGATTCGAATGGGAGAGACAGTCCTTCCGAACGTGAATTCTGTTGTCAACTCTTGTTGCTACCCCCTTCGTCATATCTTCTGGCTTCACCATCTAAAAGGCCTGACTGAGCTTAGATTTCATGACTGTACTTCGGTCGAAGAACTCATAAGTGAAGGAGAGAAATTTCCCAAGCTTAAAATTCAGGAACTATGTTACATGTGTGACCTACGCAAAATTTGCAACGATTCCCACATGTTCCCCTTTATCACAGAGTTTAGATTGTCATACTGTCCTCAGTTGAAAAGGCTGCCACGAGGGCTAATGTATGAGAGCAGGTCAATTAAGACTTAGTGTGATTAAGGGAGAGTAGAAGTGGTGGGATGGTCTGCTATGACTTTAAGTCCTTCCTGCTCCCATATTTCACTCCTAGCAAATTTTTTGACCAGTAATGGTTCCATGATGCGCTCTCATGGCTTAATGGGGATTTCGACTAGTCTGATCACCTTCGATATCTCAACAACTACATGCAACATATGCTTACTAGAAAAACAAAACCAACTGAAAGTAAACGTACATGATATGATTCAGGAAATGGGATTGTGGATTTGCATCAGATGTCAAGCCAATTTTTTCACATGATGTGGAATTTGATCTATCATATGAAGAAATAGATGAGAGGTGGAGAGGTCGATTATGAAGGAATTTGATCTATCATATGAAGGAATTTGATCCAACTAACTCAGTTGGTGGTCTGGGTCGATTATGTGGTCTCCGAACCTTACGAATGCCAGTTTGGTCTTTTAATTGTGAAAACGAATTGTTGTCAACACTCAAAAATATGAGCAAACTAGCTGAGCTCTACATTGATAAACTTCCTATTGATGCTCTTCCCGTACTTGCAAAGCCCAATCTTCCATGCCTTTTCAAAACCTGTGATTACAGGGTGCTTTCGGTTAGAAGTGATTTGAATGGGAGAGACAGTCCCTCCAAACTTGAATGACAAATTATTAATATTGGGTATCATATGGTAGTTAAGTTTACCAAGCCTTATTATTGTTAAGTACATTATGATTAAGTTTAATTATAGTCTAAAAACTCAGAACTCAAACTCGACTCAATATGCAACCATAGAGTGGAGTCGACTTTGAGATGGAGTCATTTATGCCATTTTTTCGATTTATATGACATTAGCATATGTTGCTCTTGGATATTTGAAATCGATAAGTAAAATAATTTATATTACTTTAAAATATTAATTTAGTTAACGTGAATGAAATATATATATATATATATATATATATATATATATATATTAGTAACTTTTATTATTGAATTCATAGAGCCAATCATAAAATCTGACACTAGAGATAAGTCATTAATGGAGTGTGACTTGGGAACTCATTAAGTAGAGTTTGAGTTTTTGGAGTCTTAATATTGTTGAGAGTTGCACTACTAAGATACATTTAATTTGAACATTGAAAAAGAAAGGACATATTTAATTTGAGCTTTGACAGAGAAAAGATACATTAAGTTTGAGCTGTATACACAAAATACTACGCCAAGCTTGGGGATCTGCATGCATCTCGCGTTATGATGGCGAATTCCTATGCCATGTCTCCTCCAATAGCATAGCTTGTTTTGAGAGAGGTCTAATTTGGTAAGATTCAAAGTATCGCCAAGACATTCTGGAATTGTACCCACCAGTTGGTTGTTTCCCAGGTAGAGTCCATGCAATCGAGCAATATTGCACAAAGCTGCGTGGAATCTTTCCAATGATTTTGTTACCAGTCAAGTGTAGTACATTTAGGTTGTTAAGTTTCCCAATTTCATCAGGAATGCGTCCTGAGAGTTGATTGTCACCAAGGACTAGTATGTTAAGTTTACGAGAGCAATTGGCAAGAGAAGGAATGAATTGGCTCATGTCATCATTCGTGCCCCCACTCCCCAGTTGGTTGGATCTCAAATCTAAAATCCGTAGGCCCCACTTGTTGTTACATCCCATGAAATTTGGTACGAATCCTCTGAATTCGTTGTGGGACAAGAAAAGGTATACAAGGTTGGACGCATTAGCGAGAGAAACTGGGATGTGCCCTCCTAGTTTATTTGAACCTCCATAAAAGAATTCTAGATTAGGGAGCAGCTCCATGCCAAGATTTGTTGGAAGCTTCCCTGACAGCTTGTTATACTCTATTCTGAAATCTGTGACGTCAGAAAGATTGTAAATTGAATCTGGAATGGTGCCATTAAGATTGTTAGTACTTAGATCAAAGATAAGTAAGAGAAGAGAGGTTTCCAAGTGACGAAGGAATGCTTCCTGTGAGTTGGTTAAAATAAAGTACGAGTCTCTGGAGCCTCGACAAGGAACCCAACTGATTTGGGATTTTCCCTGTTATGTTGTTACGTCCCAAATCCATTTCTTCAAGAGAAAGACAATTTGTTAGATTGAGGGGGATCTCTCCACTAAATGAATTGAAGCTTAGGTCCAATCTACGCAGCCGATATAGACGACCAATCTCACTTGGGATTTTCCCTCTTATGTTGTTAAAGCCCAAATCCATTTCTTCAAGAGAAAGACAATTTGTTAGATTGAGAGGGATCTCTCCACTAAATGAATTCCAGCTTAGGTCCAATCTACGCAGCCGATATAGACGACCAATCTCACTTGGGATTTTCCCTGTTATGATATTAACCCCCAAATCCATTTCTTCAAGAGAAAGACAATTTGTAAGATTGAGAGGAATCTCTCCACTAAATGAATTCCTGCTTAGGTACAATCTACGCAGCCGATATAGACGACCAATCTCACTTGGGATCGCTCCTTGTAGGCGGTAAGATCCTTCTCGTGGCAGCCGATATTTGTTCCCTAGGTTGATGTATCTAAGAAAGCTCAGATTACCAATATAAGGCGAGAGTGTCCCATTCAAATTGAAGGAGGAGAAGTCCAACCCAGTGACACGCCGGTGTCGACGACCGCACGAGACTCCCTTCCAATCGCAGAAATGCAGGGAATGGTTCCAGGATGCCAGGGCTCCAGTTGGGTCGGAGGTGATTTGCTCTTTTATAGCAAGAAGGGCAAACCGATCTGTAGCATTTGAAGGGAGTGAGATGGCGAAGTTGGATGATAGAAAGAAGAAGAAGAGAGTAATTTGAAGACGAAGGAGAAGTTTCATCTTATCAGAGTATGAGTTGCGTGAATTCATAAGAGCAATGAGATGATAATTTATAAAAGCACACAAGAGAATATGAGAGTCAATTGGATTAATTTTCCAACCATTCATGAAAGACGAGTTAATTGGATTAATTTTCCAACCGCAAAACACGAGCTTGACTTGAACAATTATGGCAACTTGAATAATTTGAGGAGCAAGGAGAGTCCTCATCTTAATATGTGTCAATTGCGTGAACAGGGCAATGAGATGATAATTTCTAAGAGCACACAAGAGAATATCAGAGTCTTCTTGGAGTCAATTCTCTAAAGGAGAAGGAGAAGCTTCATCTTAATATTATGAATTGCGTGAACAGAGCAATTAGATGATAATTTATAAGAGCATACAAGAGCATATCAGAGTCTTCTTGGAGTCAATTGGCGTGTCTAAAGGAGAATTTTAAAACTCCAGCCAGCATAAATATACTGTCAGCAGATTTGTAGGATCTGACATTGTTGGAAAATTTGGCCATTCTTTGTGGGGAAAATCATGGCAATCCAACTAACTCAGTTGGTGGTGTGGGTCCATTATGTGGCCTCCGAACCTTCCAAATGTCAAGTTGGCCTTTTAATTGTGAAAACGAATTGTTGTCGGCACTCAAAAATATGAGCAAACTAGCTGAGCTCTGCATTGATAAACTTCCTATTGATGCTCTTCCCGTACTTGCAAAACCAAATCTTCCATGCCTTTCAAAGCTTGAAATTACAGGGTGCTTTCGGTTAGAAGTGATTCGAGTGGGAGAGACAGTCCTTCCAAATTTGAATATAAATTATGAATATTGGGTGTCATATGGCAGTTAAGTCTACCAAGCCTTACTATTGTTAAGTACATTATGATTAAGTTTAATTATAACCTAAAAACTCAGAACTCAAATTCGACTCAATATGCAACCATAGAGTGGAGTCGACTTAGAGATGGAGTCATTTATGCCATTTTTTCGATTTATATGACATTAGCATATGTTAGCTCTTTGGATATTTGAAATCGATAAGTAAAATAATTTATATTACTTTAAATTATTAATTTAGTTAAAGTGAATGAAATATATATATATATATATACATATATATATTAGTAACTTTTATTATTGAATTTATTGAGCCGATCATAAAATCTGACACTAGAGATAAGTCATTAATGGAGTGTGACTTGGGAACTCATTAAGTGGAGTTGGAGTCTTAACATTGTTGAGAGTTGCACTATTTAGATACATTTAATTTGATCAGTGAAAGAGAAACGACATATTTCATTTGAGCTTTGACAGAGAAATATCCATTTAATTTGATCTGTATATACAATAACTACATATATACACACCATATATACCAAGCTTGGAGATATGCACGCATCTGGCATTATGACATCGAATTCCTATGTTATGTCTCCTCCTAATATCTGCACGCATCTGGCATTATGACATCTAAATTCAATTGATCTATTAAAGTTAAATATTTATAAGTTATAAATAAATATGTAGAATTCAATGTGAATACTATTAATAAAGATGCGAAATTCAATGTGTAAATATCATTTTTGTAATTTCTCTTTTAAGATAGGTAAAATTGAAATTATGAAATTAAGGCTAAAAATAAAGAGGTTATAGTTTCTGACTTCATATGTAGTTTTTGTTCTTGAATTGGTAGATCAAAACCTAAGGAAAAAATCATTTTGCTTTTATGGATTTAGGTGTGCTTTCGCTATCCAATTTAATTTACTTGATGATTTGATATGAAGACTAATAAAATTTTGTTTTTAAGTTATAAAGTTCTAACAACAATACTATCCTCAAAAGTGTTAACCAGTGACTGTGATAAGCGGCGCCTGCCATGGTTGCATAAATCGGAATCGGAATTGGAATTTGTTTTCGAAGGAGTAAGATTCGGAATCGGAATCGGTCTAAATCGAACAGGAATCGGTTCAGTTGAATTGGTCTGAAGAAGTCCAAATCGGTCATATATAATAATTTGACATAAATATATAAAAATTAGATATTGATGTTATTTTGATATTATTGTGTGTATTATATTTTATGTTATTTTTCATATTTTTTTAGATTTTTTTTTAAATTATTTAGAGTTAGTTATTATTTTTAACTCGGGTTAGACACAAGTCAAGTTTTAATTACGACAATGCCACGAGTGTTATTTCTTTCCCTTCGCATTTTCTCTCCAGCCGCCGCCGCCTCCTCCACTAGCGCCGATGCCGCTGCCTCGCCCCACCCTGCCCCGCCCTGCGCCCGCCGCGCCACGCCCCCCACCCCCCAGACCCGCCATGCCTCACGCCCACCGCGCCCAGCTTCCTCACGCCGCCCCGCCCTGTCCCTCCCCATTAATCTGTATGAATTGCATGAACACTTGACAATGAGATGATAATTTATAAGAGCACAAAATAGAATATCAGAGTCTTCTCGGAGTCAATTGCTTTAATTTTCCAACCATTCGTGAAAGACGTGTCTAAAGGAGTTTAGAACGATATCATGTCTAAAGTTTCTTCCCCTAGTGTAGGTCGACATCATGACTTGACTCAAGTCAATGACAACCTTTAACATGTATGAATTGCGTGAACAGGGCACAAGAGAATATCAGAGTCTTCTTCAAGTCAATTGGATTAGTTTTCCAACCATTCATGAAAGACGAGTTAATTGGATTAATTTTCCAACCGCGAAAAACGAGCTTGACTTGAACAATTATGGCAACTTGAATAATTTGAGGAGCAAGGAGAGTCCTCATCTTAATGTGTCAATTGCGTGAACAGGGCAATGAGATGATAATTTCTAAGAGCACACAAGAGAATATCAGAGTCTTCTTGGAGTCCATTGTCTAAAGGAGAAGGAGAAGCTTCATCTTAATATTATGAATTGTGTGAACAGAGCAATTAGATGATAATTTATAAGAGCATACAAGAGCATATCAGAGTCTTCTTGGAGTCAATTGGCGTGTCTAATGGAGAATTTTAAAACTCCAGCCAGCATAAATATACTGTCAGCAGATTTGTAGGATCTGACATTGTTGGAAAATTTGGCCATTCTCTGTGGGGAAAATCATGGCAATCCAACTAACTCAGTTGGTGGTCTCTGACCCTTACGAATGTCAAGTTGGCCTTTTAATTGTGAAAACGAATTGTTGTCAGCACTCAAAAATATGAGCAAACTACCTGAGCTCTACATTGATAAACTTCCTTTTGATACTCTTCCCGTACTTGCAAAATTAAATTTTCAATGCCTTTAAAGCTTGTGATTACAGGGTGCTTTCGGTTAGAAGTGATTCGAATGGGAGAGACAGTCCTTTCAAACTTGTATACAAATTATGAATATTGGGTGTCGTATGGTAGTTAAGTCTACCAAGTCTTACTATTGTTAAGTACATTACGATTAAGTTTGATTATAACTTAAAAACTCAAAACTCAAACTTGACTCAATATGCAACTATAGAGTGGAGTCCACTTGGAGATGGAGTCATTTATGCCATTTTTTCGATTTATATGACATTAGCATTTGTCGCTCTTTGGATATTTGAAATCGATAAGTAAAATAATTTATATTACTTTAAAATATTAGTTTAGTTAAATTGAATGAAATATATATATTTTATTAACTTTTATTATTGAATTCATAGAGCCAATTATAAAATCTGACACTAGAAATAAGTCATTAATGGAGTGTGACTTGGGAAGTCATTAAGTGGAGTTTGAGTTTTTGGAGTCTTAACATTGTTGAGAGTTGCACTACTAAGATACATTTAATTTGATCATTGAAAGAGAAATGACATATTTCATTTGAGCTTTGAGAGAGAAAAGATGCATTTAATTTGATCTGTATATACAATAACTACATATATACACACAATATGTGCCAAGCTTGGAGATTTGTACACATCTGGCATTATGACGTCGAATTCCTATGTTATGTTTCCTCCTAATATTTAAGGTTGACCTAAATTCAATTGATTTATTAAAGTTAAATATTTATAAGTCATAAATAAATATATAGAATTTCATGTGAATACCATTAATAAATGTGTAGAATTTAATGTGTAGATATCATTTTTGTAATTTCTCTTTTAAGATGGGTTAAATTGAAATTATGAAATTAAGGTTATAAATAAAGAGGTTATGGTTCCTAATATCATATATATAGATTTTCGTTCTTGATTTGGAAGATCAAAATAAGAAAAAAAATCATTTTGCTTTTATGGATTCAGGTACGCTTTCGCTATCTAATTTGATTTACTTGATGATTTGATATGAAGGCTAATAAAATTTTGTTTTTAAGTTATAAAGTTCTAACAACGATATTATCCTCAAAAGTGTTAACCAGTGACTGTGATAAGCGGCGTCTGCATATTATGTTGCAGTACTTAATTGATTTAAGTCAAGAAAGAGAGGAGCCAAAACAAGGAAAACAGACACAAGTGCAATAATGCTCCAGCTCATTGCTTGTAGCTTCTTCCCAACCAATGACCTGCTCATCTTGTTAGGAAAACAGATAGATGGATACCAACAATGAGCAGCTTGAAGAATGACCGAGCTTGCTTCCTGCTACTTCCAACTCTTTATATAACGAATGGGGTCGGGGTCTTTGTTTTTTTGGGATTATGTTGTAGTCTTGTCTAGGGAGAAGTCTTAGATACGTACGTGCATGAGCAAAGAGTGCCGAGTGAATATAACTACTTAATCTAATTCCTCTATTATTAAACATGGACGAGAATCGACATCAGCGTGGAACAGATAGGTGTAACTGTAGAGTTCTATGGTGGTAAACTCAACGGAGTTAGTTATAATTAGTTATAGTGATCCTGCGGGTCAATTTTTTATAGTGCTACTATTAAATTTAAATAAGATGGTATATTTTCGCAGCAGTCCAAAGTGTTGGAAGGGCAGAGATGGAAGAATCAACTTATTGAGCGGGCATGAATGTGGAGGCATTGTTTATCAAGAGCAGAAATGGACTTGCTTCCATTATCGCCCGCATATACCAACCAACTTGTACAGAGGTAAAAGCCAACAAACCTCAAAATGAAACAATATGACAGCACAAATTAAGTTTCTCTACACTTCGTGCTGAACAGACAATGTGAAAAGAGGTTTCACTTTCAGGTTATCTCTGGTTTGAGCTGCTCGCAACTCCGTGATACATCGTCGTCAATGCTGTTCCAGCATGAATCTAGGGGAGGAAGATGGTATTCGTCAGGCTTCAGAGCCAAAGCAAAATCAGGCAGTTCTGGAGCTTTCTGTGCAACCCTGCATCAGATTCATTTATACATTTGGATTGCTCATGCAAAACAGCTATGTCATAGTTGAAAATAGTGATTTGCACACAGACCCACCTGTTTTCCTGACTGTAAAGGTCCCGGTTGATCCGTACCTTGCTGGACGCATCCTTTGGGATCTTCTCCGCAAGATATTTCATAGCACCCCACAATGGTGGGCACCTGCAGACACCAAAAATCACTGTCAAATAATTTACATCATCTCTCAACAATTCATGATTAATGCAAACCCACAAGTATATGTTCAACATTCTGGTGAAGTTGTTAGAATAACATTGAAGAAGCACCCATAGGAATATTATCTATCGATATGGTCACCACACTAGTGCCATAAAGTTCATTCCTTAATTTATATGCTCCAAACAATAAATTATATTCACCCAACATTCACAGGCAACAAAAATTTTACTGAGCTTGAAATATCTGTTTCATCTAACTGACCTAGATGACGGTGGCGCAGTATTAAATGCTTCACAAGTTCTTTTACTTTCTTTGAGGAAGTCATCAGCAGCTTGCAAAGCAGCAACTGCCATGCTATGAAGCTGCTCTGTGTTTCCCTCATCGAGAATTAGCCCATGATAGTAATACGCTGCTGCCTGATAAAATGTTAAAGAACAGATCAATAGAAATTGTAAAATGAACGCTAAGAAACTCTCCATGGAAGACAGTTGTTTCACAACAAGTTCACAGACAGTTGCCTACATCTGCCCTTTGTAAACAAAAAAACACGAATGCAAAAAAAGGCAAATGAGAGCATACCTTCGCTTCAATGTGTTTCCACTTGACAAACAGCTGATGTTTTTCTCCCCAATCATTCCTCAAAGGAAGGTGAACCAAATTGTCATGTGCCTGATAACAACTAGAGTGTGTAAACAACAAACCCAATTTCTCTAGGATAAAGAACAAAGAAACATATTGAAAAAATATTGAAATCTACAATCTAATATATATCTCTGCTGACAAATTCTTCCAACAAACAGAAAGCTTAGCCAAAGAACAAGTGAATAGTTAATATTAAATGGAAAAGAAAAATTCCTCATAAAAGAACAGTGTCAAGATACACATATTATGAGGTTACACTGTTAAAATTAAAGAAAAAGATAGCAGCCTGACTGCCTGAGCATGGAAGTTGTGCTTGTTATATGTGCAATCTAGAACAAGAACACTTACAACACTTGAAAAGAGAGAGAAGGCCAGAGGAGAAAAATAAAGGAAAGGCCATAAAAACGAAGCCAAATGATAAAAACATACCACCCCCTAGAAACTAGAAACTTCAATATCCGCAAAAATAGCCTAAGAAAGACATGGGAATGAGAACAGTGAGAACAGTTAAGTGTGGTGTAGGCTGACTTAAGCAGAACATAACTAATTTCTCACACCTAAATTGAGTCAACCTCATCATCGAAAATAGAGGACTTTAAGGACACAAGCCAACACTCGTTGGATTAACCGAGTTACCCAAAAACATTGATGAACATGTGCTCTATAAAACGTAAGACCTTGAGTCAACACTACTTACTAAACTGAGAAGACCAGCTTCAACCGGTAAGTAACAAAAAAGGTACCATGACTCCTAGTGCTTTAAAGAAAGGTGGGACAGACAAGGAAAGAGCAGCAGTGAAATTCATAATGGTTAGGTCACAATCAATTACAGAAGAAAGAATTTCCCAAACACAAACCCCAATCAACTGCTAATATACAACAGTCACTTTATACCTGATGCCAGTACTTAACCATTTCACAAGCTAGTCTCCGTTTGACAACTAGTGTGGCTTTTGTACTGTCAACCACTATTCACAAACTAGTGATAGCCTGCCAGTTAGGGGTACAACTAATTGTCACTCCAAAGTTTCTTAACAAAGACAATAACACACCACCTCAAAGCGGACCGGTCAGACAAACATCAAGTATCAAGTAGTACCTGCCCTAAGGCTTGCTGACAAAGTGCTTGCAGTACCCCCTCCACATGATCAACCGGAAGAGCTTTCCTACAAAATGAAGTTAATATATAAGACCAACTTAAAATTAAAAAAACTCGTCAAGATTGCGACCACAGTTTCTTAGCATATTAGCCAACTTTGCAAGTAACAACATGTAAGCAAAGGAAAATAGTACTTAACTCGGGTCATTTAACCGAACAATTTTCCGGATTAATAACCCCTCGAGGATGAGATCCCTCGAGGATGATTTCGAAAACAAAATCCACCACAAGTTGCCTTCGGGCCTATTATATAAATCCCTACCCAGCCCTATATATATATAGTTTTCGCGTTTTCAGTGAGACGAGAGATGGAGAAACCGACTGCTCGTACCATGAGCGGATGCCGTGACAGACAAAGCGGGCTCTGGATTAGTGCCAGCGGACTGTTCCATTCCCAAGGGATCCTGACAACTCCGCATTTGAGTTCCTCATACTTGGAGAACGTAGAGGTTTACGAGTACTGTTTAGTTTAGCGCATGTCCGGACTTGTGGTTCAAAGGGTACTAAAGGCGACTGCCTGAGAGTACTCGGCCTTCGTACTCAAGGCCAGGAGAAATATGGAGGTATGGAGAGGGCTTAGGATTTGAGACCAAAAAATGAAGTAAGAAAATGTCGAGAGCGGCATCAGCAGCAGCAGATCAGTAAGTTCGGGATGCTACCGGGTCTGCAGCCCAGTGGCTCCTCAGTAGTGCCCTTTAGAGTGTTCACGTGGAGTATAATGATGTTTTCTTTCATATGAGAGTTTGCTCTCATAGCCAGCTTGTTATAGTCGTTTTATTTTCCGGACTAGTAACACTTGTTACTGACGTGTTTTTATACTATATATAGGTAATAATTACGAGTTGGCGGATCCAGCTTGGACGGAGGAGCACTATCGTCGCTTGCACGCATGTCAGTCGATTGAGTGGTTATATTTGGTTATGATATTATTATATTGATGTGATGGTGTGTAATTTAGTTTGTATGTCATCCATGCAGTATCATGTTAGAATTTTGTGCATTCATCCATGCATGACGAGTAATATCTTTCTCTTAAGACGCCGAGATTATATCCGTGCGAGTTGGGTTTGGGTTAGCCGACCTAATCGAGGCCTGTAACGTGCTAGTTTGGTTCACGAGCGTGGACCGGATTTGGGGTGTTATAGTT
>JAURVB010005939.1:0-25748 GCA_033002965.1 Piper betle | reverse complement strand
CCAAAGTATTTATAGAGGACGAGCACATCTCCTCTCCTTCAATTAGCTCTACTATTTAGGGCATGCAATTCTCACCCAATTCTCCTTATTTTCTTTTTTTCTTCTTATCTTTTTTCCTTAGTTTTGGGAACTACCAGGTTATGAATGTGGCTTAACTTGCTTGAGTGTAGGGAGTTAAATTTGGTTTGGGTGCAGGGGTTCGATCACTTGGGTGCAGGGGTTCGATCACTTGGGTGCAAGGGTTCGATCACAAGATTCAGACGAACAATAGTATTAATAAGTTTGTGCCCAACTAAAGGTATTTGCTAGTTATCTAAAATAATTTGATTAACCATAGCAAATTCTATAATAAAATCCTTTATGCAGAGCTCTTATAGTATAAATGATCACAATTAATAAATTTTAATTATTTATTACTGTTATATTCTTTAAAATCTATTAATTATAGTCTTTTAGGCCAATCAGAGGTTTATTATTGCATTTGATGCAATAAATCTAATTTCCTCGTGTCTATTTGGACTGTGAGAGAGAAAAAAAATATGAAAAAAATGTACTTTTCTTATATTTGTGTTTGTTTGGTTTACAAGAAAATATGGGGCAAAAATCAATTTTCTTGTGATGGAAAATTTCTTAATTACTATTTTTTATAAAAAAAAAGAAAATAATAGAAATTGAGAATGATATTTTACAAAGTCTCCCTCTTTTTTCTAAAAAAAACAAACACACTTAAGAATGTGACAGGAAATTTATTTATTTATTTTAATTCCTTTTCTTTTTTTGACTCACAATTTTCTTGTAATTACAAATTATGTTCACATTCACGCTCGCAACATTTAATTTGATTCATTCACATTTGCAGAGTTAATTAGGTTCACACTTTAACTAACCCCCCTAAGAACGATTAATGGATTTGTTATTCACCATAACCCCCTCCCTGGGCCCCCCTCCCCTGAAAGAGCGTTAGGGTTTTAGAGGGCTACACCTGAGTTCCTTCCACTTCTGGCGGCGAAAGAAGATCTGGAGGATGACAGAGTCGGGAAATTCCGACGAGGCGCCGCCGCCCGCGCAGGAGATGGTGGTGGAGCCTGCTTTGACAAAGCGCGAGAGGGAGGACGGTGAAGGGGAGGTGGAAGAAGCGCCGGGGAAGAAGCAGAAGTTGGAAGAGGAGGAGGAGGAGGAGGAGGGTAAGGACGCGGAGCTGGTGATTCTTGGTACGAAGGTGTTTCATTCGTCCGAACAAATGTTTGATTACTTTTACAAGTTCCTTCATGCCTGGCCGATCAATGTCGATGTCAACAAGGTGGAGTGCTTTGTTTTTTATCTCTTTTCCAAATATGTTGTCTTTGATCATATTTTTTGATTTTCTAGTCATTCTGTCATGAAAATTTTTTATGGGTGCTTTTTTTGTTAAAAGCATGTATTTTGTTTTGATTATGTATTGTTGGGACTGTTCGTAGACTACTTCCATATCAATCCCATTTTTTGATTATCTGCAGTTATTTGGTAGGTCCAGTAGAGATGAATTTTTTTAAATATTTTTCATTTTAATATGAGTATTTATTTTGTTTAGATGATGAAGTGTTGGGAGTTGTGATGGTTAATATGGTTATGTTGTTTGTTTTTCTGCTAAGTATTACTGTTATGAAATGTTTTTATTGTTATTTTTTCCCTGTCAGTTATTAAGTAAGTCTTACCGATATGAATATGTAATATTTGTATTGTTGATTTGTTTTCTTTTTTGGTAAGTCTTCTTTATATGTAGTGTTGGAAATGTTTTATATGCATAAAATATTTGCCATCATATTAATTAATTATCTGCTATTGTGTTGTAGCTCATGTAGGTATACTGGTATACATTATTTTTATGGTTATTTTTTCTGTGTTCTGTTTATATATTTGAAGGGATTTGTGTATTCTGCTGTTGTATATGGTTCAAATTGTAGAGTTCATGTCAGTGATTGTTGAAGATTCTTACTTTATAGCGGTTAGAGTATTGGTAGATAACTGAAAGAGTGGGCGTCATGTTAAGAATTGTCATGCATCTTTTGAGCCTTTTCTGAAGGTAATGAAAGTTGTATGTGTGAAGAGAAGCTTTTGGAGTGCATAAAACGGACATGGATATCTAAATTTCAAATGGAAAGTAAAACACTTTGCAATGGGTAATTGTTTTCTATATCACTTCACATTGCTGGCTTCTATTTTCAAATGATCACACCATTTTGGTTATATGTAAAGCTCTGATAGTCTTGCTGATGAAATTTGTAGCCCTCATTGAATTTCCTTTCATGATTTGTATGGTTTTGTTGGAATGATTGTGCTTATATATCGTGAAAGGTACTTGCTTATTACAATCTTATTGGGGGACAAAATGCTGCATAGGATGCAATACATTGGGCTACTTCACTGGTACTATTACCACTTCCATCACCATTTTGAACAAATTTTTAACAAGTCATCCCGGTGTATTCTGCTTGTATATGTAATACCGAAGATAATTTTCGATGGTCATTATCATAATCTTAGAACTTACAATACAAATTCGTTGTGGCCGTCACTTTGTGAGGCCATAAGAAATACAAAATTCATTAATGGTTTTTGTACTTGTTTATCTTTAAATATCATCCTCTTGCAGAGCTATATGTGAATGGTTTACATGGATTTTCTTTTGCTTTACTAATTTCAAGGATCAAGATTTACTAAATGTCTGCTCAGATTTCTTTTTCTTTTTTACTGAAAATCTTTCTTCTTCTTCTTCTACTACAACAACAACTACTACTACTATTACCTGATACCAAAAACAAGCCCAGGCCATGGATCTTAAACAATTCCAAGTGAATTCTAAATGGCATAGTTTTGATGATCAAATGCCCTTCCTGACACCTTGGGAAGGGCAATGCATGGACACTAGCCGAAGCTTTTTATTTTATTTTATTGAAGATGCTGATTGTCATATTCATATCTGGTGCAGTATGAACATACGATGTTGTTGGAGCTGATCAAGAAAGGTCATGCAGAGCCAGAGAAAAAGATTGGAAGTGGTATTCGAACATTTCAGGTGCGGAAGCATCCAACATGGAAGAGTCGATGCTTCTTCCTTGTGAGAGAGGATGGATTTGTAGATGATTTTAGCTTCCGCAAGTGTGTAGATTGCATCCTTCCACTTCCAGAAAACATGAAGTTACACAATAAAAACAATAATGGCAACAAAAAATTTCGTGGCCATGGCCGGCCTAGAGGAAGAGGGGGCCGGGGTCGTCAAGGAGGCTCAAGGACTTAAAATTATCATAATGTTATTTTTTGAGAAAAATTGTCATAATTTGTATGGGTTCTAGAGCACGAGTGTTGAAAGAGCATTTAGCCTCTTTTGCCGCCGTCTCTGGTAACTAAGTTTTATCAGACATGTATGCCTTGCATCCCACTATATCAATTTATCATGCTTTTGCATTTTGCGTTGTTTTGGGCAAATGGCAAGTATTTAGAAACGAGTTCACTCTGTCCGCGTAACCCCTGTATCTTGAAAAAAATGTTAGTAGAACTTTTTATCTCATATACAAAGTTGGCAAATGCATACAGACTAGCTTGGAAAATGGTTTTGATATCCATTGCAATTTTTTTCTTCGATTTCTCAAAAAATTTTGACAGCAAAAAATATTTGTAAGGATTTTTTTCTACAAGAGCAGCTAAAAGTATGTTTGGTAAAATTCATTTTTTTAAAAATAAAAATAAAATGTTTGTTGAAAAGTCATCAGTCGACGTCCATGGAAATGGAATGGCGGCCAGGCGCGAGGCCAGGAACTGGCTGCCCATTATTTAGTTTAAAAAATTTAGTTTAAAAAAATTTATTTTCAGTAAAATCAAGCTTCTATAGAAATTTTACAATGTAATATTTTCTTGTAAAAATAAAAAAAATTGTGAGAAGTTCTAAGAGATATATGAAAAAATATATTTCATTCTCATCTCCTTTTTTACCATTTAAATATGTATGAAATTTTTTTAAAATTTTTATATTAC
The DNA here is from genome assembly GCA_033002965.1 of Piper betle. Classification (NCBI taxonomy): domain Eukaryota; kingdom Viridiplantae; phylum Streptophyta; class Magnoliopsida; order Piperales; family Piperaceae; genus Piper; species Piper betle. The sequence continues at coordinate 21,737 of JAURVB010005939.1, read as the reverse complement.
TTTATTTGATACCATCTTTATTTTGTATGATTTTTTTTATTTACATTATTTTATGCCATCCAAATAAATCTTAAGTGGTCTCTTTTTCTGAGGACCCAAATGTTGGACTCTGAGTTGCCCATGTTTCGCTCGGCATAGCAGAGCGCACAGTTGAATCAAAATACGCTTTCCATAGCCTTTGTGCTTTATGGCAATGGGAGCTTACAAAGTCTTTCTTCTTCTATGTTGTAAGCACACATTGATTCTCCATCTTCATGAATCTAGTATGGTCTTACATGGTAGAGTTGGAATCATAGATGCAAATGAATCATAGAATATGATCTTACGCATTAATATATGCAAGTAAAATTTAATGTTGCTTGTATTAAAGGTATACATATTATTATATTGTACAATGCATACTTAAAAATGAACTGTTTTTTGGCCAATTTTTGTAGAATTGGTCCAATTCTGTGTTTTTTCCCTCGCTGTCAATCTGATTTATGCAACTATGTTGGAATGTGGCATGGAAGCTTTTCAATTGGCGTGGGAAGAACCAGTTTGTGTGACCTTCTACCCATTTGTCTACCTTCTGCTTTACCCTCTATATCTAAAAAGAAAATTTCTGCACTAGAATCCTACTCAGTGCTTTAATTATGATGGTATTGCATTGCAATTATTTCAAGGAAATCACAAAGACTTCGAACATAAAAATTCTCTCAACCCAACTTCAAGGCATCTATGCACAAAGGAAGACTGAAAAGTCGTTTTGTTGGAAAAAAAACACTAAAAAAGTTTTGTCAATATTTGTTAGGCTTGATAGGCCTTCAAAAAAGGTTTGTAATAGGTATAACGAGCCTCTTTTAATCTAAAAATTAACTTTAAAAATAAGACAAAAAAAGAAGAAGGGATGGTTCTTTCCTTGCATTGATCAAAGTGTGCCTAGAAAAAAAAAGACTCTCTATTTGAGAAGAGAATCATTGGTTTGACCAACGAACTACAAAATCCCAACAATATTTATCAAGGAGAAGAACCGATCATCCATCCTGAAAATATAGTAAAATGCATATATTACACAATATCCTAGAAATATTTTGTGGAAAATAATAGTGGAACACTGGGAAGGGTAAGCATCCACACTGGTTCCTCGAACGGACATACCGAGAAGGGGGATGTCCTATTCAGAAAATTACTAAGGAGAAGTCTTCTATAATCAGCTTCTGGATGACAAACAAGAGATAGCTAATTCTTGTTAATGTCCAACACAGCAAAATCCCAATTCGTTGACTACAGAAACATGATGTTTGGGTAGATAGAATGGAAGGCCAATGGGGAAAACTCTGAAAAACCAACCAATCATCTGAGTGATAAAATTGTGGGATTGGAAGATGGGCAGCGTATCAATCTTATGTGACACAACCCAGGTAACATCTTTTGTAATTGCACTAAGTTGGCCATCTTCGTTATCAAGCACCCAAATGGTGAGCACAATTTTGGGCCTCATGGATCTCTCTATTTAGTAGACAAGCCCAAGTGAAGCACACAAGCAAACACATGCATTAGGGGCATTGGGAGCTCATAAAACCTTTCTTCCTCTATCTCATAAGCACATAATCAATCTCTGAAATTAGGAACCCAGAATCAAGCTTTTCCCAATAGAGTTGGAGGATGGATTGGACACTTTCCATTTGGCAAGGGAAGTGCCATTCTGGATGCCTTCCACTTCCCTTCCTCTAGGTAAAAAGTGTGCAGTAGGAACTTCTTGCTCTGACTAATCTGAATTATTTTGAAATGTTGGTCTTTTTCACAGATCAATTTGGCAATTTTGTAGCGGTATCTCACCTTGGAAGGGATTGGGAGGCGCACACTGTGGTTGGTTAAAATGTTACGGACAAAGTAGCGTGTCACTTTCCCTCGTCTACTTCCATCCTAACAACACAAGAGAAGGCCCTTGTGAGAATCCAATATCTGAACCTTTTCCCCATCTACTTTCATGGATGTTATGGCCTCATTTATGACTTTGGCCTTGTCACATATACGGTCTGGCCTGAAGAGGATTTGCTTGTCCCAGAAGTGTAAGGGGTAGAGTTTAAATAGACCGGAGATGGAGTCAAGGGTGGGGTTCGATTTCAGTTTGGACAAAAAAAGGGTCTGAGATCACCACAAGCCATTCTTTGGAAACACACTTTAACATGAAGAGGGACTTCAACGGTAAGTGGAGGATGCAGAGAGCTATATTGTTACTGTTGCGCCCTTTGGCCCATTTCAGCCATTGCGCTTTTAGCCTCCAAAAAGACCTGTAATAGATGTCATGAGCTTTTTTGAGTGAATAAACGTTCTTTAAAAAGACTTGCAATAAGTATATAAGTTTTCCCGTTAGCCTATATATAAGTTACCAATATTTTTTATGACCGATGTGAGATAAACCTAATAGTAACCCAAGCTGAAAATGTCATTCTCATTGTTGATCAATATCATCATCTGCAGTGCTACTTATAACAAGGACTTCTCTTCTTCCTAAAAAATATTTGCTGGTTCTGCATCCCATGATTGCCAATAGTACTCTATATCTTGTTGGAAGTATTAGATGTTGGATTTTGGACGTATATATACAAGTATATAATTGTATCATATGCTATTAATAAGGTTTGGGCCTAAATTAAATTGATCTATTAAAGTTAAGGTTAATGGGCCATTAATATTTAAGATAAATATGTGGAGATACTATATATTTAAGATGAGTATGGATAAATATGTGTAGATACCGTTTTCGTAATCTCTAATTTATGATGGGTTAAATTGGAATTATGAAAGATAAGGATAAATACGGTTATACGAATAAATACGGTTATGGTCCCCGAATTCGCACCGTAGTTTTTCTTTTCTAGTATCCCATCATCCAGGAACTCTGGCTTTAGAGAACCGGTGCAGAATTTGGAAGATCAAAACCTAAAGAAGTGAAGAATCGTTTTGCTATTATGGATTCAGGTACGCTTCCGTAATTAAATTTTATTTTCTTGATGATTTAATCTGAAGAAAGGTTTTATTGATGATGGTTTTATCATCTGTATAATTTAGTTAAAGTTAAAGTTTTTTATTCTACAAGTGGTATCAGAGCTTCTTCATATTAGATCATTGAGAATTAATTTGATTTGTATTTATTTATTTTTTAATGAGTCAATCATCCACTTTGGTATCTTATTGAACAAAAGGGTGATATTGTTTATTCATTAATCAAATAATTTCGATCTTTGGGAAATATTCTTTTATTTATCACTTCTGTCTACGAGAACAAATTGATTTGGTCTTCAACCCATTGGGAATAACCCTAAATTTTGCATTGTCAGTGGGTAAGGAAATTACAAGAAATTGTATATGGGATATTTGTTCTCAAATCAAGGTCCTCTTTTGGTAAAATATCAAATGAGGACAATAAAGTTACAAAAGGTTATAATTTCAGAAATTTCCAAATAAAGATATTTTTATAACCTTTTTCAGTTTTATGTTATTTGGGATTATTAAATTCAAATTATGGTTCAGTTATGATTAATATTTTAAAATTTATTAAGGACTACAATATGCTGCCAAAGTAGCCTCTTTTGTAGAAATTAATTTATTTTAAAATATTAAGACGGTTGTGGGTATATGATTCATGTGAATATTAATCGGCCCAAAGGAAGGTTAATATTTGACAGAATTATATATTCATTTGCGGTAATAAATATGGGATAATTATCAAGTTTCCATGTGGATAATAAATCGGCCCAAAGGAAGGTTTATTATTTGACAGGATTTATTGTCCATATTTGATTATTGCACTGAGAGTACCACTTACAAATTAATATTTCTGTCCAAAGACTAAATATTAATGTTGTGCTAGGTATCTGCTGATGGGATTAACTATTGTTTGAATTATTAATCTTATTATGGGCATGTTGTTTTGTTCTATGGATTCAGTTAATCAATCTGCTTATATGATTTCTGCCAACATCAATTCAGTTCTTATGCTTAAAGATAATTTTAAGGATTGGAAAGAGAACGTGATAATCGTTCTCGGCTGCATGGATCTTGACCTTGCATTAAGGACTGAACAACCTTCTTCTCTTACGGACAAAAGTTCCATTGAGGAAAAACGGGACATTGAGAAGTGGGAACGTTCAAATCGCAAGAGTCTTATGATCATGAAGCGTGAGATTCTAGAAACCTTCAGGGGGATGTGTCTGAAAAGGTTACTATAGCCAGTGAGTTTCTTAAAGAAATTGAAAAGCGTTTTGTAAAAAAACGATAAGGCTGAAACAAGTACGCTTTTGTCGAACTTGATTTCAATGAAGTTTAAAGGCAAAACAAGCATAAGAGAGTACATCTTAGAGATGTCAAATATTGCTTCAAAACTAAAAGCACTAAGGTTAGAGCTATTTGAAGATTTGCTTGTGCATTTAGTTTTAATTTCTCTTCTGACACAATTCAGTCAATTCAAGGTCAGTTACAACTGTCAAAGGGACAAATGGACTTTTAATGAGCTCATTTCTTATTGTGTGCAAAAAGAAGAAAGGTTGAAGCAAGAACAGGCTGAAAGTACTCACTTGGCTAGTACCTATCAAGACAAAATAAGAAAAAAATCAGGCTTCTTGCTGTTTTTCTTTTGTGGTAAACCTAGACATATGAAGAAGGAATGCACTAGGTATCACACTTGGTGTGTAAATAAAGGTCCATTTCGTAATTTTGTTTGTTTTAAGGTTAATTTAGTTTCAGTGCCAATACACACTTGGTGGCTAGATTCGGGTGATACTACTCACATAAGTGTGTCAATGCAGGGTTGCCTGAGTTGCCGAAAGCCAAATGATGCTGAAAGATTCATCTATGTGGGCGATGGCAACTCAGTTATAGTTGAGGCAATAGGATTTTTAGATTATTGAAGACAAGATATTATTTGGATTTGAAAGAGACATATGTAGTACCGTCTTTTAGACGGAATTTGGTTTCTATTTCTATATTGGACAAATTTGGTTATTCTTGTTCATTTAGAAATAATAAGTTTAGTCTTTTTCTAAATTCAAATATTGTGGGTACGGGTTCCTTGTCTTTTTATGATAATCTATATTTACTTGATACTATTGCATCTTTTAATGAAACTTTGCATGTGGGTTTAAGTGGTACGAAAAGAAAATTAACCAATGAGAATTCTGCTTTATTCTGGCACAAGCATTTAGGACACATTTCTAAACAAAGAATTGAACGACTTATGTCAGATGGAATTCTTGATTCTCTTAATTTATCAGATTTTCAAGTCTGTATTGAGTGCATTAAGGGAAAACAAACAAATATAAGGAGACTAGGTGTCAATATATCTTCAAGCGTCTTAGAACTAATATATACGGATATTTGTGGGCCATTTTCTACGGCTTCTTGGAATGGTCAACAATATTTTATTACGTTCATAGACGATCATTCTCGTTATGGTTACCTTTATCTCATTCATGAGAAGTCTCAAGCATTGGACGTGTTTAAGGCATATAAGGCTGAAGTTGAGAACCAACTTGACAAAACCATTAAGGCTATCAGATCTGACCGTGGTGGTGAATACTATGGTAGATATGATGGATCAGGTGTACAATGTCCAGGACCATTTGCCAAATTCCTAGAAGAGTGCGGAATCGTCCCACAATACACAATGCCAGGTACTCCTAGCATGAATGGTGTTGCTGAGAGACGAAACCGAACATTAAAGGACATAGTGAGAAGTATGATTGCTCATACTACTTTACTAGATTCACTCTGGGGTGAGGCACTAAAGACAGCAGCATATCTTCTTAATAGAGTACCAACAAAGGCAACAGTTAAGACCCCTTATGAATTATAGACTGGAAAAAAACCCAGTATTAAGCATTTACGCATTTGGGGTTGTCCAGCTGAGGCAAGGCCTTATAGGCCAAATGAAAGGAAACTGGACTTAAGAACAGTTAGCAGTTATTTTGTTGGGTACTCTGAACGGTCTAGAGGGTATAAGTTTTATGATCCCACAATAAGGTCATTCTTTGAGACGGGAAATGCCCAGTTCTTTGAGGATATTGAGTTTGGAGGGAGAAATGAAGTTAGAGACTTTGTCTTTGAAGAAGAATCTGATTCTCTTCCCATGATTGTTCTTGACAATAATCAGGATCAGGATTATATTCTTGATGTTGTTCAAGAAACAATATCAGAATTACAAGACAATGTCGAGAATCTCCCTAATCAAGTTATACCTGAAGAGCAAACTCAACAACCTCAAGAGCAAATGCCATTGAGGAGATCCAGAAGAGAAAAGAGAAATGCAATTTCAGATGATTATATCATCTTTCTCTAAGAACATGAGGATAACACTGGAATGGTGGAAGATGATCCAATCAACTTTCATCAAGCCATGAAGAGTTCTAATTCTCAAAAGTGGATTGATGCCATGAATGAAGAGATGAAGTCCATGAAAGCTAATGACGTTTGGGATCTTGTTCCATTGCCTGAAGGTGCGAAACCTATTGGTTGTAAATGGATATTTAAAACCAAGAGGGATTCGAAAGGTGATGTAGAAAGATATAAGGCTCGTCTTGTTGCAAAGGGCTTTACTCAAAAGGAAGGCATCGATTATAATGAGACTTTCTCTCCAGTTTCATTGAAAGACTCAATTAGAATAATTATGGCATTAGTGGCACACTTTGACCTTGAGTTACATCAGATGGATGTAAAGACTGCGTTTCTAAATGGTGACATTGATGAAACAATTTATATGGTGCAACCAGAAAACTTTGTATCGGGAGATTCAAAGAATATGGTTTGCAAATTAAAGAAATCCATCTATGGACTTAAACAGGCTTCTCGTCAATGGTATCACAAATTTCATCAAGTGATTCTCTCGTTTGGTTTTGAGATGAATGTTATTGATGATTGTATATACCATAAGTTTAGTGGGAGTAAGTATATTTTTCTGATTTTATATGTTGATGATATATTGCTTGCCAGTAATGATATAAGTTTCTTGCACGAAACCAAGAGTTTTTTATCAAAGAAATTTGAAATGAAAGATCTTGGAAATGCGTCTTTTGTATTAGGAATTCAACTACATCGGGATCGTTCTCGATGTATACTTGGATTATCACAAAAGACCTATATAGAAAAAGTGCTTAAGAGATTTGGCATGCAAGGTTGTAAACCAGGAGATACCCCTGTTTCTAAAGGAGACAAATTCAGTCTCAATCAGTGCCTTAAAAATGACATAGAAGGAAATGAAATGCAAAAGATTCCCTATGCTTCAGTAGTAGGAAGTCTTATGTATGCTCAAGTATGTACGTGTCCAGATATTGCGTATATTGTTGGAATGTTGGGCAGATATTTAAGTAATCCGGGATTGGATCACTGGATAGCAGCCAAAAGAGTCATAAGGTATCTTCAGAGAACAAAACATTACATGCTTACCTATCGGAAGTCAGATCAACTTGAGATCATTGGGTATTCTGATTCTGATTTTAGTGGATGTCAAGCTATGTCTACCTGCTTGCTGGAGGAGCTATTTCTTGGAAGAGTGCTAAGCAGACACTCATAGCTTCTTCCACCATGGCAGTTGAATTCATAGCTTGTTATGAGGCATCCAATCATGGAATATGGTTGCGGAATTTTGTCACAGGGATGCGCATTATTGATAATATTGAAAGACCACTTAAGTTATTTTGTGACAATCAGTTTGCAGTATCATATTCAAATAACAACAGGAACTCATCTGAATCAAAACATATAGAGATCAAGTTCCTTGTTGTGAAAGAAAGAGTTTAGAGTGATAAAGTTTCGGTAAAGTCTCTATAGAGCATATTGGGACAAACTCTATAGTGGTGGATCCACTTACTAAAAGTTTACCGCCCAAGGTCTTTCATGAGCATGTTGCTCATCTGGGTGTTGTATCATTTGATAATGTAAAACCCACGATTCGAGTCAGGGTTTTATATTCAGAACCGGTCGGTTCGACCGTTATTTTCGAGTCGAGTCTGTTTCAAAACATGTGTACTGAGCCGACGCCGGTCTCGTGTATGAGCCATGAGGGTCATGTGTACCCAAGTATATGATGATAACGTCATGAACACAGCAGAAAAGAATGAGTTATAAGAATATATGAGAGTATGCCGTTCATTTTTTTTATTATGATATATAATGGATCATAAATTTAGTTTTAAGCCGTTTACCACGTTAGGACGCGTTACGGGCATTTTGGGTGGGTTGATAGTTCTAGAGCATATCATTATGATGTTTTGTGTGTTGTTTGATTTTGTGGGATTTTTCCCAAATTTTTATGGAATTTTTTTACGATTTATATGACTAGTTATTATACTGACTCGAGTCGGAGACGAGTCAAGTAATATTTACGAGATTGCCACCACACACACCTCGACCTTCCTTTCTTCTTCCCCAAACACTTGTCGCGCGCCGCCACTGCGCACGCCACCACCGCTGCCGTGGACGCCCGCCCGGCCGCCGATCGTTGCCGCCCTAGCTCCGACCACGGCGTTGTCGTGCCGCCCCAACCAGCCCCGGCCGCTGCCAGGCCACCGTGACGCCGGAATCGCTCGCCTAGCGCCGCGGCTACATTTCGGTCGCGTCGCCGATTCCGCTGCCGGCGACCATCGCCACCACGATCAGGTGGTCGCCTCAGCACCCTCGACCACCCAGCTGACCCTTCCTGACCGGAGCGGAGGCCGTCGCCGCCGTGGCCGACCGGATCTAGCGACCCATCGCCGCCGGCTCTGTTTTGCCATTTTCCGGCGAGCCGCCACCTCCATTGGCCACGTCGACCTCGTAGATGAGTCGGGCTCGCCGAGCCGGTTCCAAGGGTACCCAACACGACCCCTTTCCGACCAGTAGACGCCGCCGGCGACTGTCGCCGGAAAAGCGCGCCGGAAACCCGTATGCCGGAAAATCGCCGGAGAATTGGATCTGGAATTTGCCGGAATTCACCGGATCTTCCGCAGGGCTCACCCAGTCGAGCCCGATTCGAGTTTCGGACGCCGATGAGCGCCGAATTTGAGCTCCGAGACACGCGACGGAACCCTAGCCGTCGCCGATTGCCGACTACGTGAGGTATAATTACCTCCGATTGAGTTATTTAAAATTGATTATGATTGTTAGTATAACATGCTAGAATTGATTAATTGTCATGATAAATGTATAGAGTATGAATGTAGTATATGATGTGCATTGATGCAATGTAATTGAGAATGAATAGTGAGTGATCTAATGAGGTAAGATCAAGTATGAGCATGCTAATCGAGTAATGACTAACTTAGGAAAAATACAATAAAATTGGTATGAATAGGATGAGTTAGAATTATTTTCATATTTATGATTATTGACTGTGATGAATGTTATTGTATGTGTTGATTAATGACGAGTTTGATGCATCATGTAGTTAGTGGGCATTAGTATTTAGTTTTGATGTGTAGGTACGGAGTAGGAGCTCGCCGCCTAGGCGCGATGACACGCTTGGAGCTTCTACCAGGTCCGTTTAGGACTTCGTCTCTGATTTTACGATCTTTTCTATTGTATGTTTGATGTTATTATCTGCAGGACGAGTTAAGTGGCGTTTTATCGGATCCCACTTAACTCGGGCCATTTAACCGAATATTTTTCGGATTAATAACCCCTCGAGGATGAGATCCCTCGAGGATGATTTCGAAAACAAGATCCACCACAAGTTGCCTTCGGGCCTATTATATAAATCCCTACCCAGGCCTATATATATATTTAGTTTTCGCGTTTTCTGTGAGACGAGAGATGGAGAAATCGACTGCACGTACCATGCAGAGGATGCCGTGACAGTCAAAGCGGGCTCTGGATTAGTGCCAGCGGACTATTCCATTCCCGAGGGATCCTGACAACTCCGCGTTTGAGTTCCTCACACCCGGAGAACGTGGAGGTTTACGGGTACTGTTTAGTACAGCGCATGTCCGGACTTGTGGTTCAAAGGGTACTAAAGGCGACTGCCTGAGAGTACTCGGCCTTCGTGCTCAAGGCCAGGAGAAATATGGAGGTAAGGAGAGGGCTTAGGATAAAGTTTCACGAGAAGTACTGAAAAATAAGTGCTGAGAGTAGCACAGTACCAGCAGCAGAGCAGTAAGTTCGGGATGCTACCGGGTCTGCAGCCCAGTGGCTCCTCAGTAGTGCCCTTCAGAGTGTTCACGTGGAGTATGATGGTTTTCGTTCATATGAGAGTTTGCTCTCATAGCCAGTTTGTTATAGATATTTTCTTTTCGGACCAGTAACGCTTGTTACTGACGTTTTTCTTATATATATGTAGGTGATAATCACGAGATCGGATGAGCCGGCTAGGACAGGAGGAGCACTAAGGTCTTCTGCACACACATGTCGGGTCGATTGAGTGTTTAATATTTTATTTATGATGTTATTTTATTGTGACATGCTATGATTAAATGTTTAAGACATAGCATGACATGATTTGAAATGATCAGAGTATGCATGCATAAGATATGATGACATGACGGACCCAAAGTTCAGAGAATGATGACATATAGTAGATATGAGACAGATCTGTGTGAATGATATTGTGTGATATGCAGTATATATGTTTGAATACATGATATTTGACAGGGTGGACCCTAATTGCATTTTTAGGGGAAATTTTGTCCGCTTTTGTTTTAGAATTTTGATTAAGTTTGATCGTAATTGTATTGGTGTGTAGATTGAGTTGTTTGTCATTCATGTAGTATCCGTGTTAGGGTTTTATGCATTCATCCATGCTTGTAGCATGTTAGTATCTTCATCTTAAGACGCCGAGATTGGATCCGCACTGAGTAGGTTCGGGTTAGCGGACCTAACTGGGGCCAGTAACATGCCGGTTCGGTTCACGAGCATGAACCGGATTTGGGGTGTTACAAATAGCGTATGTTATTTTGGAGCTCATAAGGTAATATACAATTATCTTTATATATATAGTCCAAGTGGGAGATTGTTGGATTTTGGACGTATATATACAAGTATATAATTGTATCATATGCTATTAATAAGGTTTGGGCCTAAATTAAATTGATCTATTAAAGTTAAGGTTAATGGGCCATTAATATTTAAGATAAATATGTGGAGATACTATATATTTAAGATGAGTATGGATAAATATGTGTAGATACCGTTTTCGTAATCTCTAATTTATGATGGGTTAAATTGGAATTATGAAAGATAAGGATAAATACGGTTATACGAATAAATACGGTTATGGTCCCCGAATTCGCACCGTAGTTTTTCTTTTCTGGTATCCCATCATCTAGAAACTCTAGCTTTGGAGAACCGGTGCAGAATTTGGAAGATCAAAACCTAAAGAAGTGAAGAATCGTTTTGCTATTATGGATTCAGGTACGCTTCCGTAATTAAATTTTATTTTCTTGATGATTTAATCTGAAGAAAGGTTTTATTGATGATGGTTTTATCATCTGTATAATTTAGTTAAAGTTAAAGTTTTTTATTCTACATTAGAATCTGCATAATCAATGATTGATGGGTAATGTTAGAATCTGAATAATCAATCATTGAGATTGAGATGGTCTATATCCCGCTTTAAGAGTTCTCTATCAAAATCACCAACATATAATAACATTAATCACCAAAATAAATCACAATGGTAAGTGCATAGTCATCCCTCAAACATAATAATCTTATAACAGTAATCAAACACGATAATCAGATATAAGTAATCAAACATCTAAAAAACAATAACTTTGATGGATTAACAGTGACATAAGTAATAATTGTGATATATAGAAAATCACTTCAATCAAACAGTTAACAAGATAGAGTAATCAATGCTAATTGGGATATATAATATATAGTCTTCCACTTTGAACCATTAACACATCAAGCACAAAGAGTGATACAAACTAAACATTGTCTCCACTCAACTCTATTGAGCAGCATCTAGCATTTACTCTGAATCCAATCAACAAAACAAGGCCAACTCAGATAATTAATACGGATTCAAATGCTCTTGTATTCTCCATCAAAACAATATTAACAATGGCGGGCGGTTAGTTAGCGGTGATGGAGGGAAGGGGCTATGAGGAGCAATGGTCTCCTTAAAGGCGTAGGGTGTATGGGAAACCACCAAACCAAATTAGGAATAATTATTCACGGACAAGATTTTCTTAACCAAACCCGAATTGTAATTTCTGCCAAAACTAAATTGAATTCGGTAACTTTATAATCAAATTATATTATAAATTTTAAAAAAGGTTTGTTTACTTATTTACTATGTATTTTGACAAAACAAAACATAAAATAATTTGATGATAATAATAATCAATATACATAAGACTTTTGAATATATTTTTTTAAAAAATGGTTTTTTTAAATCGGTTTGATTCTAAATATTGAAAACTACTACCATCTATCTATAGCTCCCACATAAAACTAAACCAAACCAAATTGATGATTAGGTTATATTTTGATTCAACTTTTTAGTTTTTACCAATATTATGTTCACCCCTTGCTATTATAGCACAATTTTTTCACCGGGAGTTTTCCTTTTCATTTACCTTCCAAAATGCAATATGGTCGGGTAGGCTAAATATTATTAAGATTTTTAATAATATAAAAATATATAATCGGACTTATATTTTTTTAGTAAAAATCTATGCCAACTAGTAGCGCTACTTGAGTTAGAATAAAAATTCTTATTATTAGTCATTTTTTTGCTTACAATATTTATTTATAAATATTCAATTAAATATGCTTGAACTAATTTTATTTATCAGAGTATGATTAATACTTACCTTAGTTAGAATCTATAGTTTTTACTTTATAACAAATTTTAGTTGAGGTAGAACTTTTTTTAATATAATTAAAAATTACTTATTTTAGGATTTTTACTAATTACAAATTCTCAATTAAATATTCTATTCAAAGTTTTTGATTTTTTATTACCTTACCAATATCTAATTCAGCATAAATATACTCAATTAGAAATATTTTTTTTGTTAAACATACCTTCTTCGTTTAATGGTTTATAATTCTCACTCATTCTTAACCGTTGTTTGTTACTTATTATTTGACAGCTATTCATAAGGAGTTTAAATATTACTTATTTGTTATTAGTTAATTATTTCTTGTGGTCCATTGTGAGATTAGTTGAGAAGTATTATTATTTGGGCCCAAATCATGAGAATTAACGAAAATGCGTGGTTTGAGATTGAAGGTTCCTTTCGTATATTTAATTTAGAAGATGAATATAGATATAAATAGATAGATACATAGATAGTTCTCGCCAGGTGATACATGGCTAAATGAATTTGAATAATGTGTGCGAATGAAGAGGTGAGGAACAAAAATGAAGATTTGATGAGGTATTTTCACATGAAAGAGTATGATATATAAAGAAAATAAGCTTTAGACGAGGTGTCAATGTGAAGGGGTGCATAGACTTGCGTGGAGGCTTCGTAAAAGGGGCAAGGGGGAGCTTTATATGTATGGAAAGCTATTGGAATAAATTGTATGGTATAAGCTTTAGCAGGTCCACTAATTTCATATATGTTAGCTTCAAAAGTGGCTATGAAATCCATCTTATGTCTTAATTCTAAGGTGACATTCTTGCTTCCACTGAGTTGGTTTTCTTTTTCAAGAACACAAATGTTGAGCTCTGACTTGTGGAAGGTCATCTCGGCGTAGTAGAGTGCACCACTTGAAACAGACAAGCAGCTATCAATAACCTTTGTATCCGATGGGGTTGGAAGCTCACAGAGTCATCCTTCTTCTATGTAATAAGCACACATTGATCCTCTATCATCATGAATCCAGAATATAGTGTTACCCAAAAGAGTTGGATTATGACGGAGAAACTTTTGAATTGGAAAGGGAAGAACTAATTCGTCTACCTTCCATTTCCCTCTCTTCATGAAAAATGTCTGCAATATAAACTTCTTGCAATAACTCCGCTGGGTTATATTAAAATGGTCTTCTTTACAGTGGAGTTTGGCGATCTCGGGGCAATATTTTGCCTCGGAAGGAATTTTAAGGGACGGATAATGCTTGGTTATAGTGTCACATACATAGTAGTGTTTCCTTTGGGTACTATCATCCTCATATAGTACAAGAGAACCCTTGTGGGAGTCTAATATGCAAACTCCTTTCCCATCTATTCTCATGGAGTTCATGGCCTCTTTATGGCTGTCGCTTCGTCGGAGATGCGGTCTGGGATGAAGATGAATTGCTTGGTCATCAAGGGGGCAAGTGCGTGGCTGTAACAAGCCGGAGATGGTAATGGAGGTGGTCGATTTTAGTTCGGCGAAAGCTGGATCTGAAATTACTCCAAGCCATCTCTTATAAACACACTTGAGCCTACAGAGAGATTTCATTGGTAACCAGAGTAGCATGTCCAGAGCTACGTCTTTACCCAAGGCGAAAAAATCATCGCCATGATCATCTGAGCTTTGCTTCTTCCCAATCTTTCCCTGGTTATAATAGGGGAAATTTTATGCTTCTCGTGGCTACTCATAATTGGCAATAGTTTTGTAAAGGTGCCTTGATCAGACTTTTTATGTCAAGAACCTCAGCGTCAATATTAAACATCAAAATAAGAAGAAAATAATAATATTTCATGATAAGTCTTTTCTATGCCCAATCCTACTAACAACCTTACGAAGTAAATGTCTAGCCAGTGACTCCTACAAAAAATACTTTGTGCACCATCAAACCTTTCACCGCTTTCTACCGCCTTATATTTTTATCTCTTTTTACCATTTATATATATTTGATTGGCCCAGAGAGATATCATGTAGGGTTGCTAATTGAGTAACCTAGCTCGTGAGCATTTAGCATTCAGCTTGGCTTGACTCGACTCGAATCTTGACATTTAAATGTTCGAGCTTGAACTCGACTCGAACTCGAATCTTACGAGCCGAGCTTGAGCAAGGACGTATTCGACTCGATTCGACTTGGTTATAATTTGAACTCGACTCGTAGCTCAACTCGAACTCGACTCGATAAAATAATATAATAATATAATTTTTATATTACATCTTTTATATATATATATATATATATATATATATCTATACGTATATATATATATATACACACACACATACACACACAATATAATAACAAAGAAGTGAGATAGTTGAGATGGTAAGTATTCAAGTTGATGACCTCAAGGTTGTGGGCATTGATATCATTTTTTTTAAGTGAGGTACTTTTGACTTTTAATCGAGCCAGTTTCGAGCTCACAAACGAGCTGGGTTCGAGCTCGGAAAAATTAAATAGTTTAAGTGTATTTGAGCTCGAACACATAAAAGATATGTTGTCGAGATCGAACGAGTTTTGAACTATTTGAGCAGTCGGAGTTTGTACACAAGTTGAGCTTGACTTGCTCACTCGATGAGCACCCTTACATGTAAGCACAAAACACTTGGCTAATTTGAAAAGCCAATCAATACTTTGATGGTGATAAATAATGGTGAAGGTAAATTGCCCATGGCGTCATGCTTACTAAATATAACTTGAATTATACAATATGTATGCTATATCTTTAAAACAATTGCGAAGATTAGATGAAAGTTTAGATCTAAAGTTGACTTTGACACAAACTTGACTCCAAGTCAACTCTATCATACAAACAGCAAAGTCAAATCGAGTCCCCAATATTAAAACTATATAATATATATATAAAGGAAAAATGGAATGTGTGCGCCGGGTCCGACACGAGTAGCACGGGGCTATTCGAGTGGTGAAACAACTGGTTGAGGCTAACACGGTGTTGCAGTTGCAGGTAACGAAGTGCCGAGCATGAGTCAGGTCGGAGACCAAATAAACCTCAAGATGATCGAGACAAGTGCTGGTGACCGAGCACTTGGGCGTCGATCATGATCGAGCATTGGTGCCGAGAACCGAGCGCGGGGACTCGAGGTTGATCGCTGCGTGCGGATCACGGAGTGCCGGGTGTGCGCTGGTTCGATGCTGGGGTGCGATCACTAGCGTGCCGGGTGAACGAGGATGTTCGAGCGCTGCCGAGACATCGGTGCAGCGTGCTCGAGCATTGGCGCGAGCGAGGCGTTGGCGTGATCGAGCGCTGCCGAGACATCGGTGCAGCGTGCGCGAGCGTGGGGCGCTAGCGGGGTTTTGATCGAGCCATGACCGAGCGTGATCGAGATTTGGCTAACGAGCATGCACGAGCGGTGAGCGAGCACATGATCGGTAGCGAGGGTCTGGCTGCACCAGCATGATCGATGGATGGAAGTTGATCGGTACTAGAGGTTTATCGGTAGCAGGGGTTATCGGTGGTGCGTCTGGGACGTGCACGAGGTTGCTGGTTGGTCGAGCCGAAGACTTGGGTCGAGCCAGGGGGTTGGACGTGGTGGTTGTAACTAACTACCAGCGCTGGACTTTGTTTGCCGATAGAGATAGAGATGGATCTTGATCGGAATCTTGGAGATAAGATTGCAACTGAATTTGGAGATAAGCACGCCCAGGCTGGATTGAATTGAGACGTCAAGAGAGTCCAGATTCGTGGGAGATCTTGGAGATAATCTTTTGGGAAAAGATTATGCTCAGATTGTAGTTTATCTTGGAAGAGTTCAACAACGTGGAGACTCCTATAAAAGGAGGAAGCCAACGTGAGGGAAAAAGGAAGAACTGCTGAGAAGGGTCTTGGTGGAACGTCTGCTCTTTCTTGTGGAGAAGAAAGAAACCTCATCAAGCCAAGTTCGTGGAGTGCTGCAGATCAATTCCGGGAGTTGATTCTTCACGAGTTCGACGGCATAGGGTTGCTGGTCGTGGTGCTGTGATTGGAGGTACGACGTAGTTCTTCTCATAACCTAGTTTGCATTACTTGGTTGAGGGTTTTGCATGTAAACGAGTAGGTCGTGGGTGGCTGCTCGGGGTTGTGAGTTTGTGAGGACGAATGTGAGTGTGGGTACTCTAGTTCTCGCTACTCTTCAGGGGAAGAGTTGAACACCGTGGGGTTTGCATGTCCATGGTGTAAGCGATCATAGGGGTGATTGCTGTATCCTTGTTTTGTGTTTAATTCAAGGTTGGAACAGGGGTTCCGTAATTGTGGTGTTGGCGTCTGATTTTGGGTACTAGCGGCGTTCCTTGATTCCGGGAACTTGCTGCGATACCGATCAGGGGATTGGTGTCAAGGATCGATATTGGGTGATCGATCAGAGTCGCTTCATACTACTTACTTGGTTTGCTATTGTGGATGTTTTGAGAATTGTCTATCGGTACCGAACGATATCGTGCACTGGGCAATTTGGGTGCCGGTATTTGTGTTCGGCGTGCGTCGTGATTTGCAGGAGCGCAGGGGTGTGGCTTCGGGTCTCTTGTAGAGATCGTCCCGCTACACGTGTAGTGGGGTTTCTGTTGCGTACTTTGAAGGGAGGCTGGTGTTTCGGGAGCGAAACACGCCGCGCGGTTTGCTGTTGGGGCGAAAAATTTTGTCCCATAGAGAGCGGCCCGTGACAGAGGTATCAGAGCTGAGTTTCGGTGAAAACTTGGTCGACGAAGCATCCTGTGAAGAAGTTGCACTATAACCTTCGGGGGAGGGTTCTCCACATTTACCGGTGAGATGGATACTCGATCCACTGATGCTCTCAGAGAGAGGGTCGCACGGCTGGAAGTGCTGGTAGGAGGGCCTACCAGTGATGGAGACGGACATACCGCCTTCGACAAATTGCAGTCTCTGGCAGAAGGGTTGTGGGACTTGAACACTCGGTTTACCACTTGGGCCGAGTCCAGCCAGGTGCGGGGTGAGACGGCGGAGATGGGAGATCTCCGGGCTGCGGTTGAGGAAATGCACGCAGATGTGGCTTTGCTCAAACAAGTGTGGGTAGCGCGGCCTCAGCAGGGTATTGCTGATCGTGTAGCAGAAGAAGCCGTTCCAGGAAGGCTCAAGGTGCCCGAGCCAAAGAAGTTCGAGGGGACCAGGTCAGCCAAGGACCTGGAAAACTTCATCTGGGACATGCAGGAATACTTCACTGCTGCGAAGGTTCCCGAAGATAGCCAGGTTTCGATGGCCAGTATGTTTATGACCGGTGATGCCAAGTTATGGTATAGATGTCGCGCCGAAGAGGATGAAGCAGCTGGTCGACACCGGATTGAGACTTGGGAGTTCCTGAAAAAGGAGCTTCGGGAGCAATTCTCTCCAACCAACACTACATGGTTGGCGAGGTCTCGATTGCAACGGTTGAGACAGACAGGAACAGTTAGGGATTACGTCAAAGACTTCAGCTCTTGTCTCCTCGACATCAAGAATATGTCGGAGGATGATAAGTTATTCAACTTTATCAATGGTTTGCAGACTTGGGCGCAGATAGAACTAAAGAGGCAGAAGGTACAGGATTTACCTGCAGCTTTGGTGGCAGCCGACGCACTGGTGGATATTAGGCCAGGGCCAAGCAACACAGACGTGGGTCCGGCTAAGAAACTCCAGGGTGGTCAGGGCAATCAGCGGGGTGGCACGAGGAAGCCATCCAGGAGACCGAAGAAGAAGTTTCAGAACTTCAGTGCAGGGACTCAGGACCGGAAGGTAGCTGATCTGAAGAAGTCCGGGTGTTTTCTGTGCAATGGTCCGCATCTGGCTCGAGAGTGTCCGACCAAGGGCAAGCTCAGTGCCTTGGTGGCCGAAGCAAACCATGACCAGGAGGATGCGGGTCCTTCTGCTCGAGCATCTACCCTTCAGATACTCGGGGCATTGAGAGCTGGAAGAGCAGCTTCAGGGGGAGCTGATTTGATGTTTGTTCCGTGTGTAGTGAATGGGAGGAAGGTTTCAGCCTTGATAGACACTGGGGCAACCCATAGTTTTGTCTCCAAGGGGATGGCTACGGAGCTGGGGCTGAAAACCGGGACCAACACAAGTAAGATTAAGGCAGTGAACTCACAGGCGAAGCAGGTGGATGGCATTGCTAGAAGTGTCAGACTGAACCTGGGAGAATTCGAGGGCCGAGTGGATCTCATGGTCATCGAGATGGATGACTTTGGTTTGATCCTCGGCAATGCGTTTATGAGTACTGCTGGAGTGGGAGTTTTTCCACACCTGGGAGGTATACTGATCATGAGCACGGCGGGTGCAAGCTTTGTTCGTGGCAGTGGGAGGCCTTCTGGGGTCGAGGACCGCACTTTTAGTGGCGAGCACTTGTCGGCAATGCAAGTGGCTCGGGGGTGCAAGCGAGGAGCCTCGACTTATCTTGCTGTGATGAGAGAGGTCCAGCCGGATCACGTGGTGGTGGTGCCGGACGAACTGTTGGAACTGTTGGAAGGCTATTCCGATGTGATGCCAACTGAATTGCCAGACGGGTTACCTCCCAAGAGGACGATCGAACACCGGATCGAGCTGGAGCCAGGGGCAAGAGCACCAGCGAAGGCGCCATATAGGATGTCGCCTAAAGAACTCACAGAACTCAAAATCCAGCTGGGGGAGCTGCTGGATTCGGGGAAAATTCAGCCATCAACTGCACCGTATGGGGCGCCAGTTCTATTCCAGGAGAAGCACGACGGGTCGATGAGACTATGCGTCGACTACCGGGGACTGAATAAGGTGACCATCAAGAACAAGTACCCAGTTCCTTTAATTGCTGATCTGTTTGACAGGTTGAGTGGAGCGCGGGTCTTCACTAAGCTGGACCTGAGGTCAGGATACTGGCAAGTCCGGATTGCGCCGGAGGATGTGTCAAAAACAACTATGGTCACAAGGTATGGGTCTTTTGAATTCCTTGTGATGCCATTTGGGTTGACAAATGCGCCAGCTACTTTCTGCAACCTGATGAATGATGTGTTTCATGATTATCTCGACAAGTTTGTGGTTGTGTATCTGGATGACATAGTTGTTTATAGTGAGTCCATGGAGGAGCACCGTGGACACCTGAAGCAGGTTATGGATCGCCTAAGGGAACATCAACTCTTTGTGAAGAAAGAGAAGTGTGAGTTCGGCCTGGAGGAAATTAGTTTTCTCGGCCATAAAGTTGGTCAGGGGTCGGTGCGCATGGAGGAATCAAAGGTCCGAGCCATTGCCGAGTGGCCGGAACCGACGAAGGTGACAGAGGTGAGAAGCTTCCTAGGTTTGGCCAACTACTACCGGAAGTTCATACATGGGTACAGCCATGTAGTGTCACCGTTGACTGATCTGCTGAGGAAGGGACAGTCATGGGCGTGGACGGGTTCATGCCAAGCAGCTTTTGATGAGTTGAAAGCAGCTATATCTTCTGAGCCGATACTGAAGTTGCCGGACTTCAGTCGACCGTTTGAGGTGGTGACAGACGCTTCAGACAAGGCAGTCGGAGGAGTACTACAGCAGGATGGGCATCCGATCGCTTTTGAGAGTTGGAAGCTGAAGGACGCTGAGACGAGGTACTCAGCGCATGAGAAGGAGATGCTTGCAGTGGTACATTGCCTTCGAGTGTGGCGAGTGTATTTGCTGGGATCCAAGTTCGTGGTGATCACGGATAACGTAGCTAACACTTTCTTCAAGACCCAGAAGAAACTATCCCCGAGACAAGCGAGATGGCAAGAGTTTCTGGCGGAGTACGACTTCGAGTGGTTGCACCAGCCGGGAAAGACGAATCAGGTGGCAGATGCCCTGAGTCGAAAGAACATGGAGGTGGTGGCAGCTATATCAGAAATTCAGACTGAGATAATGGGGCAAGTCCGGGAGTTAGCAAGAGACGACCCAGAGTACAAGAAGCTGGTCGACAGGATCAGTGAGGGGCTGATTCGAAAATATTGGACTGAAGATGGAGTGGTTTACGCCAGTGGGGGTCGGCTTTATATCCCTACGGGTAGACTACGGCGAAAGCTAATGGAGGAGTCCCACGACACCCAGTGGGCAGGACATCCTGGGAGAGACAGGATGTACGCTCTAATGACCAGGGCGTATTATTGGCCGGGAATGAAGGCTGATATCGAAGCTTTCGTCAGGTCTTGCTTAGTTTGCCAGCAAGACAAGGTGGAGAGACGACTAGAGGCAGGCTTGCTGCAGCCTCTACCTACACCAACGAGGCCGTGGAGTTCGGTTTCGATGGACTTTGTGTCCGGATTCCCCAAGGTGAGGGGAATGTCGTCGGTGATGGTGGTTGTAGATCGATTCTCAAAGTATGCCGTAGTTACAGCAGCTCCACAGAAATGCTCAGCCGAGAAGACTGCTGAACTGTTCTTTAGGAACGTGGTCAAGTACTTTGGAGTACCGGCAGACATAGTGAGTGATCGAGACGCCAGGTTCACAGGGAGATTCTGGACGTGCTTGTTTGGTTTACTAGGGAGTAAGCTGAACTTCTCTACAGCTAATCATCCTCAGTCTGACGGGCAGACTGAGAGGACGAATGCTCTACTCGAGGAGTATTTGAGGCATTTCGTCACAGCCAGCCAGGGGAACTGGTTGGATCTTCTTGATGCGGCGCAGTTTTGTTATAATCTGCATCGTTCCTCAGCAACGGGACTGAGTCCTTTCGAGGTTGCTACAGGCTACCAGCCTCTTACACCACTGGAGGTAGCTTTGCAAGGGCGCGGAGCGAAGTGTCCAGCAGCATACAGGTTTGCCCGAGACAGGCAGGAGCTGTATGAGGATGCGGTGGATTCACTAGCCAAAGCAACACGCAGAATGAAGAGATATGCCGACTTGAGGAGAAGGCCGGTATCATTCAGCGTAGGGGACAAAGTAATGCTGAGACTCACACCACAGATCTGGAAGAAGATCAGACGTACCGAGGTGCACAGGGGATTAGTGCAGCGGTATGACGGTCCCTTTGAGGTGG
>JAURVB010005938.1:0-11405 GCA_033002965.1 Piper betle | reverse complement strand
CTTTCTCAAGACCATAAAAAACAAGGGCAATTGCATTTTAAGCTCATTAACATCCTAATGCCAACAATCTGAGGTATCATATTGGAAGGTGCTCCTAAGAGGTACACAGTGCAGCAGAGTAGGCTTCCAAAGCCAACATTTCCTCAAGTGTACAACCTCTTGATTTACGGCAGCAACATATTGATCAATATACTAATCAATCATATTATAATTCTGTATAAATAGTAAAAGAACAAAGCCTTGGTAACAAGAACCTTCATTTCTAGGGATGGAATAAAGAAACCCATAACATAATCAACAGATACAAAAAACAAAAAATGTTGGAACATCACAACCTACAAGAACCTTAACTATGGCTTTTTCAGAGGCTCTTGGAAACGAAAGCAATTTTCTACCCATAGGAGAACACTATACACAAGTCCCTTAAAAACAGCGATAGTAATACTCTCCAAGTTCATCAAATTTCCAAGCAAGATTTTTACCAATTTGCTTTCCCGCCAAAGCAAACCCAAAATTCTTCCTTTCCCTTCTATATATTCGTCAAGATTTCGTGGTAAGGAGATTATATTGAAAAACCCATGAATCACAACCCTCTTCAAGCTTTGTAAAATGGTGGCAGCGGAACTTTCTATGGATGCCCAAAAATTGCCTTCACTATAATCAATTAAATCCTGCAGAAATGGTAAAAGAAAACTAAAATGTTTACAAGCAAGGAAACGGAACCATCATGAATTGTACATCAGTCATATCTTTGCACTCGAAATCACTCTTTTCCTCAAATATCATCCCACTCTAAAACCATTAATCAGAAAATATTTGATGCACTCTGTCAGTAATTAGTCTGATTTTGAGGCTCTCTGTATCGGAGCACAGTTTCAACACATGGGCAAGACCTGGAATCTCAAACTTCACCAATTCAGTTTTGATATCCAGGCTTGCAGGTTGAATAGAAGGACCCCTCTTACGTATTATTTCATAGATGGATAGAACCTTTCATATAAGAAGTGGAAAAGGAAATATGTTAGTTTATTCATTACAGTTGCCTTGTAATAAAACTGCATTATAAGTTCATCAATTTTAGCTGGAAAATGAAACTACAATCACAGTTTGATCATAATTGAGGACAGCGTTAATAGAAGATATAGAAGGGGATAATAAAAAAACAATTGATACTGTCATTAATCACCTGAAAAATACAGTACACAGTAATGGAAAGCTTCCTGGTATAGATCCAACATAAAAGCCCTAAGTCTAGATTACTAAGTAATTTTAGTATAAATAAAATCAGAATATAAACTATTTATCACAATCTCAAATGATGGTAAAATCCATTTAATATGAAAGAAACAAATAATAGGCAATTTGGAATCCAAGGTAACACTTTCCTACATGCAAAGCAGCTTTCACAATTTAAATCTGGAGTTTCTTCATTATTACAAACTTCACCCCAATTCTCAAGCAAGTTACAGAATAGCAGGCAAGCTAGCAAAAGTAACAAAGAGAAGGAGATTCCCTGAAGGCATAAACAACACAGATGAAGATGTTTAGCATGTCCCAGACTACTAATAATCTCCACTACAGTGAAGTTATCTTGCTCATCCAGAAAGCGTTGGAGGTTGAACGTAGCTTTTGCAACAGAAGATAAATTGCTCAACATATACCCATTCCTTAGTTTATCTGAAATAATCACCAAAGATGTCACATATGGCGCGTCGGTCTCTATTCCCCCATCAGTCAGATATGGCGCGTCGGTCTCTATTCCTCCATCAGTCAGATGATAATCATATACCTCCAACTCCACCAGACTTGGGTTTCTCAAAACTATAGTCAAGTCAGCAAAACTATTGCGCGATTCCAACTTAAGCTTCTCAATTACAGGACAGCTTGAAGTGAAATCCACCATTGGACTGTCACTTATTTCACTAGATATAAGAGAAAGGCTCTTGAGGGCCACCAAACGAATCGATCAAGGTGGAGTGAACTTGCAAGACCTCAATTCCAGACAAACGAGTGATTCACATAGGAAAAGGCGATTTGGTAATTTGTAGAATGCATGGTGACCAAGAGCAGCTTGAGTTTCTCAACACGATTTACCATAGCAATAAGAATATACGTGCGTCAATGGTTTTTCTCTGATCCTCTGTGTAGACCCTACTAATGGATAAACTTTCAATTTTACTCCCAATGTGAAAAGCCAGAACCATTAACTAGTTTATCACTATCATCACTTCCAAATTCTATATTAAGATGGTAACTTCATAAAAACCTCCATCCCTTCAATAACACGCTTGTGTTGATTGCAGCCCTAATAGGCATAGAAGACAATACTTTAATCAGTAAAGTTTCACGTAAATCATTCAAATGATCAACATCATCACCTTCGTCCCCTACTTCTAGCCTCTTAATTTTCCCTTCCCTACGGTCCATCTCACCAGATATTTTCTCAAAAGAGCTCAGAACGCCTGTTATTTATGTACTACATAATAAGCTTTCAAAGACTCAGAAAAATGCATACTTCATATCAGAAAACAAGTATAATTGACACGATCATATGTTGGAAAGGGCAAAGGCGCATTTCTACAAACATGTAAGTCGCAAGCAGAACTTTTAAAGAACAAAATGAAAAACGATAGATTGCACAACAAACACTTCAAAAGACCAAAATTACTAAATAAGCTTTCAATGACTCAAAACAACCATACTTCACATGTCAGTCATACAATGGCCAAAGTGAAGAACCAACATGAACAGACATGTCAATCATGCACAAAAACTTCCAAAGAACAAAATGGAAAGCGTTATAGAGTGCATAACATATGCTTCAAAAGAAAAATAATGTAATATACTGCACAAGCTTGACTCAAATAACCATAGCTCACGGCAGAATATAAGCCAAAGTTACAAGCACTACTTATGATGGCAAGGGAAAAGTATTAAGTGTACAAAATGGAAAACTCAAAATTGCACCACGCAGTTTAAAAGGTCACAGTTAACACACTACATAAGCATCCAAAGGATCAAAAGATAATGTTCTGCAGGCCTGTAAAAACATGCGTTTACTGCAGAAAACAAGTGCACTACTTCTCATATCATCTTTGTTACGCAAGCTTTCCGAGCTTGCGTGAACAAACAATTCAAGGATCAAAATTTGGAGATAAAAAATGGGTTAACAAGTGATCTCCCCCCTTTTTTCTTTTGATGGTGCTGGTACAGTTTTGGCATCTTTGGGTTAACAAGAGAACACTCCTCTGGTAGACTAAAAATGAGAGGGACTTGGAACCAAATCCGTTGAGTAGAGCACTTGCAAAACCATTCATTATATAGTAATTTTATATAATGAATGGTGAGTGGCGAAAGAGTTTAAAGAGACACATATGCTTTCCTCACAAGTCGCTTCATTTCGTTCTTTCATTTTATTCTTTCATTTTTCGAATATAAGTGTGTGCGTGTATATATCGTTCTTTTATTTTTCGCATACAACCAAACCAAAACCCCTACCTGCGCTCTTCCCTCTTCCCTCCCCAGAAGGTGCCACCGAAGGTGCCACCGGCGCAGTGCAGTAGCAAAAAGCCACCAACTTCTCCGCCTCCATATTATATAAGGCACGCACTGCCTCCCCTTAATCACCCTTGACCCTGAATCTGACATAAAAAATAAATATTGTTAATTTATTTGTTCATTATCCTACTCCTAAGTTTTACATCTTCCGTTTGGATGAACTGTTTAAAAGCTGCCGAAGTCCACTCTACTGATTTAATTGTTTTCCTTGATTCAGTGACGGAAAATTGCTATAAAATCCGTTTATTTGTGCCAATATTATTACTAGTTGGGCCCACGACAATCCCAGACCTAGGGGTGCTAATTGAGCGAGCGAGCCGAGCTCAACATGTGTTCGAACTCGGCTCGAATAGTTCGAAACTCGTTCGAACTCGACTCGAGATCGAAGTCGAGCTCGAATATACTTAAACTGTTTATTTTTGTGAGTTTTGGACATACATGCTCGAGTTCGACTCGAATATCTTTTATGTGTTCGAGCTCGACTCGAGCTCGAATATACTTAAACTGTTTATTTTTGTGAGTTTTGGACATACATGCTCGAGTTCGACTCGAATATCTTTTATGTGTTCGAGCTCGACTCGAGCTCGAATATACTTAAACTGTTTATTTTTGTGAGCTCGTTCGCCAGCTCGTTCGTAAGCTCGAAACCAGCTCGATTAAAAGTCAAAAGTACCTCACTTAAAAAAATGAGGCCAATGTGGTTTGAACCCACAACCTTGAAGTCATCAAGGTGAATACTTACCATCTCACCTATTTTACTTCTTTGTTATTATATTTCATATATATATATATATATATAAATAAATAAATAAATAAAATATAATATAAAGACTATATTATTATATTATTTTATCGAGTCGAGTTCGAGTCGAACTACGAGTCGAGTTCGAGTCGAGTTCGAGTTACAACCGAGTCGAGTCGAGTCGAACACAACCTTGCTCAAGCTCGGCTCGTAAGATTCGAGTTCGAGTCGAGCATTTAAATGTCGAGTGTCGAGTCGAGTCAAGCCGAGCCGAACGCTAAATGCTCACGAGCTGGCTCGCTCAATTAGCAACCCTACCCAGACCAAGAAACACCATCGGGTAAGCCACCAGTAAGCCAGCCGAAAAGCCGCCCCGAAGGTGCCACCGGAGCAGTGCAGTAGCAAAAAGGCCACCAACTTCTCCGCCTCCATATTATTACAAGGCACGCCACGCCTCCACTTAATCACCCTCGACGCTGAACATGGACCACTCGCAAGATTAAAAAGATAATAACTAAAGCCAAGCACACAAGGACTTTACAGAAAGAGAGACATTACATAGAAGACATTCAACAGAATCCACAACTTCGACTGCTCGAGAGGAGATAGATAAAATATCTAAAGCAACAGAACCATTATAGTATTTTTGGATTCCTCCTACAAAACGATGGTAAATAGCTACATACCTCAACGAAAAGGCACACCCCACAAACCAATCAAAAGCATTCCATTCAATTCATTATCATTTTTAAAATAATTTAAATGCCTTCTTGACCTTTGTTATCCCACGAATTTTTGGTGCTTCATACGCACCGGTGAAGATATTTTGAAAGGTTTTAAGACAAAAAGAAGGTGGACTAAGGCATTAAATTTGAAGTTATCAAAGAGCAGATTTATTTTAAGATTGCAAAATTTATTATTATTTGTATAAATTATTATAATTAAAAAAATAATAAATTCATTGTTATCAAGTCACGGTGGATTGATTATTTCATATTGAACTCTAATGACCTATGTAAATAATTTTATATATTTCATGGCTTGTAACACTAATTTACTATTTTACTCGCTCTTTGTGCGACAAAGGTTGTCTCGATGTATTAACATATTATCAATATTTTTTTTATCGAAAATCACAACATTTTATCTTGAAAGTACTCCTCTATTATCAATTTGAGCCTTACGAAAAATTCATGAGCCGCAAATCAATATTTTCGGACAAATTTCCCCTCAAATCTAGATCAATTTGACAATGGATTCTTATCGGCAATTTTGTAAATCAGGACGTATTCATTCATTTTAAAAAAAATGGATAATAAATTAAATTGTGTAATTATAAATACCCTTCTTCCCTGGGTTTCATCTCTATCACCTCCCTCTAAATAGTTTCTACGTCCTATCAATTATAACATCTCCATGAATCGCAGTTGAACCTAAAACAAATTTCTCCAAGTATAGCATAAGTAATAGAAATGGTGCTAATTTAGTTAACAGTAACAGTAAATAGTTGAATTTTATTAAGACACAAATACTAATTTTCTCCTCTTGATGCATACAGTTTAACTTGAAAGATTAACCATGGAAGCAGCAAACCCGATTGTCATCAACTGCAAGATAAACTTGTATATGTCAACATGCTAGGGTATAAGAATGAAAAATTCCTCACACTTCACGGAAGCAGGAATATGATATTTTAAAACAGAAAAGAAAATATAAAAATAATTACCAGAGTTTATTACTCTTTTAAACACAAAAAAATTAACGACAATGATCAATAGCCGTTCCACACATTCAAAAAAATCCAAACCAAAACACTAGGCAGAATCTACACAAACGTAATCAGAGTGTTCTGAGGGACATTGAGAGATGAAAGCAATCCGTTGTCATCAGCACCATTAATTGTCATGTTCTCCAAGCCTGTCAAGTTAGCTAGCAAAATTTTTAATAACTCAGTTCGACGCTCTACAAGAATTGAGGGGAGAGAGTCAAATATCACAATCTTCTTTAAGTGGTGTAGGAACGTGCAGGAACTTTCTATAGTTTTCCACAATCCTTTTTCACATAACCCTGTGGAGTCCTGAAAAACAATGAACAAACTTGATTTTGTTGTACATGAAAAATAAAAGAGACCTTAATCAAATTTACCTGAAACCTGACATCCACCGCCCTCATAAAACTTCCTGACCGGGCATAATTTAATTTTATTGTAAGGTGCTCAACACCAGAACACTGTTTCAGCACATAGCCAAGTCCAGGAATTTCAGGTTTCAACAATCCAATACTGACAACCAGATGTGTACATCTGATAGGAGATGGTCCATCTTCTACAACATTGGAGGAAAGTACCTTAACAAAACAAATAGATAAAGAAAATTGAGAGTTAGTATAAAGCACAAAACCCATGAGACAAGAACCAATCAACGTTCATGTCACAAATAAAAAATAAATAACATTACTAGATAGTTGGAAATTCCTAAACAAAGTAGAATGAAAGCATTAAGTATGAGCAAATGATGCAATGGCGTAGTATCAAATCAATCAGAACTAAAATGCCAACTAATTAATTTATTGACACATATTTAATCATCAGTGTACGTAAATAATTCACATTACGCATCTATGTTTAAACTTATACCTGGTTAAGTCCCCTACAACACCATTTTCTAGAAGTTATTGAGCATACACAGTGTACTTGTAACACCTATTTTCATCTCTAAAAATTCAATTCATAATTTGATTTTCTCAAAATAGAATGGGAAACCAATAGACATTAAATAATGGTTGTAGACACAAAGTACCATTCAATGATGATTTATTGCAAACGCAATAGACAATACAAGTACATGTCCTCCTACATTTAGTTTATTCATTGAATGCGAACTCCCACCTCACATAACAAATAAAGATGAAGCTTTTCCGTGTCTTGCGGTTGGAAAATTAATCCAATTGACTTGAAGAAGACTTTGATATTCTCTTCAGTGTTCTTATAAATTATCATCTCATTGTGTGCTCTGTTCACGCAATTCATACATATTAAGATGAAGCTTCTCCTTCCCCTTCACATTATTCTCTTCTTCTTCTTCTTTCTATCATCCAAATTTGCCATCTCACTCACTTCAAATGCTACAGATCGGTTTGCCCTTCTTGCTATAAAAGAGCAAATCACCTCCGACCCAACTGGAGCCCTGGCATCCTGGAACCATTCTTTGCATTTCTGCGATTGGAAGGGAGTCTCGTGCGGTCGTCGACACCGGCGTGTCACTGGGTTGGACTTCTCGGTTCTTCTATTTGAGTGGGACACTCTCGCCTTATATTGGTAATCTGAGCTTTCTTAGATACATCAACCCAGGGAACAAATATCGGCTGCTACGGGAAGGATCTAACGGCCTACAAGGAGCGATCCCAAGTGAGATTGGTCGTCTATATCGGCTGCGTAGATTGGACCTAAGCATGAATTCATTTAGTGGAGAGATCCCAAATCAGTTGGGTTCCTTGTCGAGGCTCCAGGCACTCGAACTTAATGGAAACCAACTCACAGGAAGTATTCCTTCATCACTTGGAAACTTGTCGAGGCTCAAGGCACTCGATCTTCATGATAACCAACTCACAGGAAGTATTGCTTCGTCACTTGGAAACTCTCTTCTCTTGAAGAAATGGATTTGGGCAGGAACAACATAATTGGGAAAATCCCAAATCAGTTGGGTTCCTTGTCGAGGCTCGAGGCAATCGATCTTGACAAGAACCAACTCACAGGAAGTATTCCTTTGTCACTTGGAAACTTGTCGAGGTTCAACGGACTCGCTCTTCTTTTAACCAACTCACAGGAAGTATTCCTTCGTCACTTGGAAACCTCTGCTTCTCTTACTTTCCTTGATCTAAGTTCTAACAATCTTAATGGGACACTTCCCATTGAGCTTGGCCATCTCAAGAGCTTAGCAATTTTCGATGTGAGATCAAATCAAATATCTGGCACCATTCCAGATTCAATTTACAACCTTTCTGACATCACAGGCTTTGCAATAGATGAAAACAAGCTGTCAGGGAAGCTTCCAACAAATCTTGGCATGCAGCTGCTCCCTAATCTGTAATTCGTTTTGATGGAGGTTCAAATAAACTAGGAGGGCACATCCCAGTTTCTCTCGCTAATGCGTCCAACCTTGTATACCTTTCATTGTCCCACAACGAATTCAGAGGATTCATTCCAAATTTCATGGCATTTAGCCAACAGAGATTAGATTTGAGATCCAACCATAACGTTTGTATTTATTGCTTCATCATAAAAGGAAAAAATTTAAGCATCCACCCTAACGTGGACTGCTATGTTCAATCGAAGCTGTACCTTCTTTATTTCAAATTGTCCATTCGGATATACAATACAATGATAGGTTCATGGTATTACTGTGTTTAAACCAAGCTAGTATATCTTATTACTTTTGATCTATATTAAAAGAAGAACATCAAATCCACAAAGAAACATGATTTAGTCAAAAACAATTTTCACAAACACAATCATTTCACCACAATTCCTGACAAAAATATCGGCAATGAGCAGTCCAGGTTCGATCTGTTCGTCATACACTGGATAAGATTTTGAAGTAGTAAAAGGAAAAAAAAACAAACTTTTTGTTGTGATGGTGAAGTGGTTCAGTGGGTTTGTGTAGATTGCTTCGTTCCATCATCTTGAACTGATCAAAAGAGTGGATTTGAGGTTGCTCATTGATAAAATTTGTCAAGTACTTGATTATGCTTCTCAGAATGTTTCAAATACACCGTGTTTCTTTTGCGAAATTGGTGTTTTTGTTTCAGTGCAGGGCATAGAAATGTTGTCTCCGTTGTTGTTGATTATGTGAGAATGACTTTGAGGGTGCTTTTGCAGTTTTGCTTCTCAAAATTTTTCAAGCTTTCTTGGGGATGACTCTTTCCTAAATGTTTTATTTATTGCTTCATCATAAAAGGAAAAAAATTTAAGCATCCATCCTAACGTGGACTGCTATGTTCAATCGAAGCTGTACCTTCTTTATTTCAAATTGTCCATTCGCATATACAATACAATGATAGGTTCATGGCATTACTGTGTTTAAACCAAGCTAATATATCTTATTACTTTTGGTCTATATTAAACTCAAGCTGGTACAGTGTAGGTTTTCTTATTCCAAATGGTCAGTTCCCTGATAAAACGGATTGGTTTTAGGGTATTGTTATGTTTAAACCCAGCAGGCATTATATTTTTTTACTGCTATGTTCAATCGAAGCTGGTTTGATGTTGCTTTTCTTATTCCTGTTGTCAATTTTTTTAAGAAAATAAATGGGCTAGTGATATAATTATGTTTAAATTAAGCAAGTATAATATGATATTCTTTATCCAAACTATCCATTCAACAATAAAAATGAACAGGTTGACAGTTTTGTTGTACATTTTTGGAGCAAGGTATATCTTCTGACTTGCCCTTCAAAGGTTGTTCTCCCGAAAAGGTTAGCTAGCACACAGTGATGAGTTTCCTTTGCAAGGAGAAGAGGGTTAGCGAGGTGAGGAACATATTGCAGACAATGGAGAAGGACCACAATTTGTTGCCAGATCAAGTGACCTTTTATACACTGATCCGTGTGCTCTCGAGACATGGTCATGCAAATGAAGCTCTTGAATTCTTGCTAGAATCAGAGACAAAAGGATTTCGAGTTGATAAGGTTGGCTATTATGCAATTGTACATGCCTTTTGTCAGGAAGGAAAGATGGATGAAGCACAAGAAATTGTGAATGAAATGTTTATGAAAGATTGTATTCCTGATGTTGTGACTTATAGTGCGGTCATCAATGGTTTTTGTCGGAGAGGGAAGGTGAATCAGGCTTAGAACTTAATCCAACAGATGTCTTTTTGAAGGGTGCATAAGTAAAGGATGTACGGTTAATGTGGTGAACTTTACAACATTGATTCATGGATTTTGCCGAGATGATGATATAGAGTCTGCTCTACCTCAATTTGATGATATGTATCTGAGTAATAAGCATGCAGATGAAGTTACCTACACAACTATGATAGATGCATTAAGCAAGAATGGTAGGTTTGAAGAGGCAACAGAGCTCATTAACAGAATGCTTAAGAAGGGTCTATAACCTACTCCTGTTACATACAGGACAGTTATTCGTCATTACTGTGAAGGTAACAAAGTGGACGACTTGGTAATCTTGTTGGAAAAGGTGCGAGAACGAAAAGAATTTAGGACCACACACAATTTTACAATTGAGAAACTTTGCAAATTTGGTAAACTTGAGGAGGCTTACAAGCTATTGGGTAAAGTTTTGAGAAAATCTTCCAAAATAGATATGGATACATGTAATGTATTGATTGATAGCTGTTTAAGAAAAGACGTTCCCCTTCCTTCGTATAAAGCGGCTTGTCGTATGTTGATGAAAAATGTCATTCCTGATGTTAAATTATGTGCAAGTGTCAGCAAAAAATTGACTTCTCATGGAAATCAAGTTGAAGCGCAGAGACTCACAATTAAGATTGTGGAGCGAGGACATATGGATACATTCTTGGTACTCTCTGCATTTTGTGGCTAGTGATAGGGGTTTATTGATAGAAAGACAAATGGAATTTTTTCTCGAAACATCATTCTTAAAGACATGAATTTTGCTTCATTAGTATGCTTATTAATATAGTTTTGTAGTGCGTTAGAACTGTCAATTAGAGAGATTTACTGTTCACAATTTTCCGCTTCTTTTATTTATGTTTATAGTGATGAAATATCTTCTTTATCGAGGTCAGGGTCCTTATGAATCTTATTGTTCAATATGATACTAGTAGTCCCTTGAAACCTTGACCATGACATACAATTGCATTTTTCTTTTTGCAGGTTTTAGTTTTGTAGTGTTAACATGTTTGGCTTACTTGGCTTGGTCCCTTGTACTTCATTGATATCAGTACAGATAAAAACTCCTCCATTATTGTTGATGATTTCAATAAATTGTTCATCGAGGTCTTTGACAACGAATTCAGAGGATTCGTACCAAATTTCATAGGATGTAACAACAACGAAGGCCTAGGGTATTTAGATTTGAGATCCAACCAAATGGGAGTGGGGGCACGAATGATGACATGAGCCA
>JAURVB010005936.1:0-110517 GCA_033002965.1 Piper betle | reverse complement strand
ATGAGTGAGGGAAACTCAACACTTTCTACCCAAGACCAGACCATCCAAAAGATTTAATCAATACTTCAAAGCGAGGAAATCATAATATATCAAAATAAGAATGTAGTTAACCTTAAACTATAATTATTAAATCCATACTATGGAACTATCAAGCAACGAAAGATACCTGACCATATAGGTTGCAAGCATGCATGACGTGAGCCAAACACTGACGACTAGAACGCATCTCCAACATTGACAAAGCATAGAAGTAAAAGCCAAACAAAGAATAAAACTACCAATGATTCTACACCACAAAATTAATTGGAACAAATGTCTTTTTTCATGGATGGATGAGGGAAAAACAAAATGAAATAAAGAAAGAAAAAACAAGGTGAAGAACAGTATACCAGAGATGAAAAAGAAAACAAGAGAACTCTAGAACTTGAGAAGACTGACGAGGATAAAAGAGGGGTACGACAAAATAAAAGGAAGAGCAGAGGAGCAGGTTGAGTGGAAAAGGGGAAAATGATGAACTTCCCCAAATTTTCCTCAACTTGACAAGCGACCCGGTTCAAAGAGTTACGTACGACTCACCAATCTCCACTCTAACCTAAAAGGTCATCCAAACCCAGCCCTAAAGGTCAAGTTACACCCACTGGTTTGACCAAAATCACCTTATCAAACAAAATTTAATCAAAACCCCCAAATTAAACATAAATAAATAACATTAACAATTAAAATACTTGGATTTTACACTATTAATTTATCTTTTAAGGGATGTGGTACATACTAGTTATTTCAACAATGTTAACTTATTAAAAGTATACACATGGTCATTGATCGACTGAGCTATAATATCAGCTATAATGATCTATCACTTTTCGTATTAATAATAATCCAATGGTCGGACCATTACTTTAAAATAATTAAACGATAATAAAAGTATCATAAATGCATAGCAGTGTTTGAAATCTAAGTGTTGGTCATTATCAATATCCATAATATATACTAATAACTAATCCATCAATATAATAATATATTCAAGTCCATGTAATAAATTAGGAGAAGAAGGTCTTCTACATGCAATAAGTTCTACTAAAATCCAAACGATAGTAAATAATTCTAAGTGTTGATTCCTACATCCCATCATTTATCTTAAATCTCTACTACTTGTGAACAACATAAACTGTTTGCTCAGTACCAAAATATCAAAATAGGTCTTGAGTCTACTAATTACATATGTAGTAACAAATAATTAAAAAAATATGATTAATCACCAGTAA
Organism: Piper betle; assembly: GCA_033002965.1. Lineage (NCBI taxonomy): Eukaryota > Viridiplantae > Streptophyta > Magnoliopsida > Piperales > Piperaceae > Piper > Piper betle. The sequence goes on along the minus strand of JAURVB010005936.1, from coordinate 109,252 downwards.
TTCTTGACATAAAATAATTGACTTCAAATACCAACAATATAACGATATCTTAATCAATTTCAAATATCAACAACATGAGTAATTCAATTATCTCTTCATTAGATCAATCACACACCCATTAATTAATATAATATCAACTTTAGAACTGATTTTCAAAAATGAATTCTAGCACATCCTCAATGTTTAGTGTCATTCATCTACTTCCATCTACAGGTCGATATCCAGATTGAAGTTCTTATATATCCTCAACTATCGAAGTTAAACCATTTAAATAACAAAATAGACTGATTTTCAGATATAAGGTTCTCCATAATCCTCAGTCACTTTATAAACAAATATAGAAAACATCACAATTATTTAGTTACATCTTACATGTATCTAAGCCCCATGAACCGAACCAAAATCCTATTGCCATGCAAATAATCTAGAATTATAATAACAGATAAGAAAAAAAATCAAAAGTCTAATAAAAGAGTCCTCCAGCTGTCCCGACTCTACCCATCCTTCCATGCTCCCACTTATGTTAAGTATTTAAAATTGCATAATATTTACCTATATTTTTAATGTGATTTTGTTTTTCCCGGGTATAAACATTATTAATTAGGTGATATTTCTCGTTATATTCTAGTTAATTAATATTTTATGAGATATGCTTAATTTCGGAGTTTTAATGCAGAAAAAGACGAAACAAATATAAGCTTAGGGTTTGCTGGTTATAGCATTGAACCCCACTCATTGATGGCTACAATATTTGGTGTTGGCAAAGCTCGATGAGGATGGCTATACATAGCTTTGGCGCCATTGTCGGGGAGTGGCAAACTTCATTGAACATCATAATCAATTAGACCACATTGAGTTGTGGAATCCCTCCTCGAATTCTTGTATCCCATCTTCTATATAATGGGGTGGTCATTTGTTGTTTGATATATCTTGACTTTTGGCTTAGAAGTAGTTTTAGTTTTTGTAACTCTTTTCTTTTCATAATGAGAAATAGTTTCTTTTCTATATTGTTTTCTATTTTTATTATGGAGTATTTTTTTATTTCGTTCTAGAGAAGAATGGAACTTTACATGGTTTAATTGAATTCATTTCAACCTCTTACTCTTTTATTCAATCGGATTGTTTGAATTATCATGTTCTTAATGCTAAGAATAGATTGATCGCCTATTTCTTAAATCATGAAATTTAATTAGATTTCGGGAGAAATTAATTAGATTAGTCATTGATAATTCATCATACGACGAGTCTTTTGACTTGATTGTCGTTGTGGTAGGAAGATACACAACACTGTATGCGATTGTAAGGCAAATCTTAATGTATTATTTTGTTGATTAATTAATTATCACCAGGAGGTAGAAATTGAGGCAAAATAATAGAAGTATGAAGGAGTGAGAGCCACCATGTCATATAATTATCCTAGATCTACAATCCGAGGGAATACAAGATAAGAGTAAGATTTGATGAATATTAAATTCATGTTAAGGGAAATTCGACTCAAGAATGAGTTTTGTCCTTATAACTCTTTCTTCAATTTAAAGTTCTTACTTAGATTTAGTTAAGTTGATTATTTTTGTTTTGTTCTTAATATCATTTTCTTTATTTAATTAAAAGAAATTTATCTCTGTGGGGCGATACTCAAATTTGTCATTATATTACTTGTTTCGATTGTGTATACTTGCATATCATTGAAATTAATCGAACAACTTGCGAGGCAATTTCGCATTCGTGATAAAAATACTAAGTCATATAATTACAAGAAACAAGTTAATATATTCAACAACATCATTAATTAAACCTTTTAGTAATTATGAGCCTATGTCAAGCTCTTATTATATCGGGAGGGGTGACTGCCCCATCCAACTACAATTGCATATATGCACACACACGCTACTTGGCCGACTGCCTCTAGTTACCGATATTTGCCATTGAATCACCCTCTCTGTATCACAAGTAAATAATGAGTCACCTTGTGCCACTCCGCTCTGTCACCCCTTTCGACATGGGGGTAGGTATTTAATCTTTCAAGAATTTTAAGGGTGCTGCCCCATGTTGGATTGAGTCAATTCTTTGACCTCGGTTGCGCTTAGCGCATGGTGGTCGAATGTGAACTCAGGCCAACCAAGACTCTTAAATAAGAATATATAACATTTCGATGTAATTATATTGACCTGGAATTTTGTTGAGGCACCCGCAACTACAACACATGATCCTAATATGAAATTCTCTAAAATCTTCCCTTTGTGAGCCACCGTGCTCACAAACTATCAAGATGATGCTTTATTTAACATCAACAAAATTCTCCTTTATATAAAAGAATGTGTGGAATTCAAGAAGTCACTATATTAAATTTTATAAAAAAGAACATAATCATACATAAGTATATTAAATACCAACTATTTGTGTGATTACGAAAAGTCAAAAACCAACTATTAAATTAATGCGAATGAGTGTCAAATCGCACTCCTAATTCCGATCCTAAAAATTCAATAAATAAAATTTATTTAAAATCAACCAAAAATACCATCATTTCAATACACTAAAGGTCATAATTGATAATTTATGATATTAATTCCCAACAATTAATTTAATTAAATAATATTTAAGATTCACTCTAAGATTTACAAAAACCCCAAATAAAATAACCTAATTATTTTCAAGGTTTTGCAATGTCCCCAACTTGGGAATTTTCATCCTTGAAAATATAATAAGAAGAAAAATCTAGGGTTTTATAGTCTTCCTCCCCCCCCTCACCTTGAGAATTTTCATTCTAGAAAATATAATAGGATTATAAGGAGAAAAAATCAGGGTTTTACTCCCCACCATTCTTTCAACTTAATCATTTATTTAAGTTTTCATTTCAATAGATATCTCACTTAACCGTACTACGTTTCTTTCAATTGCAAAAGCATTAAATTACGATTCAATTATTTGGTTTGACATGCCAAAACTTCAAAGGAATCATAAAGCTTCCAAAATTGCATCTAAACAGATCTAAATAGTTGCCTTTCCAAGCTATGAGATGTCTAAGCAACACTTCTTCCTAGTCTGAACAATGAAACACTACTATACACCACTACTTTAACTAGCCACATGTATGTGTATGCATGACATGTTACAAATATTCATCCATCATCCAAAAATAATAATTTATTCACCCATCTCATATAACACACTATTATATCATTAAAAATATTAACCAACCTTAATTACATATTAATTATCATTAAACACCATTTAATTAAGAAAAACAAACAAGTGTGTTTCAGGGTCTTGACACTCAAAACGTATGAGCACACTATTTTAGGGTGATTAGGCACTTACACTTTTCAGATACAAATTTTCTTCATGTTTTTACAAATTTTCAATATTCATTGAAGGCTTAAATGATGTCCAAAATTCACAAAATTTTAACTGTAGCTTCCAAACACCGTAATTAGCATTCCTCTAAAAGGATTTTCAATATGGAGGTCTAAATCTCAAGGTGCCATCAAAGTTCTTAGCAAAGATCAATTCTCTTCTATTTTGACTAGGTTTTGACAAGAACTATGTCAAATTAACTCCGAATCGAATGAAATTTTATATACTCTCTTTATACATGCTTATTAAGAGTTTAGAACCATTCTTAAATGAAAAAGATATGTTCTTTTTATTTTCTCCCTATTCATCTTCTTTATAATCAATTTTCATGGAAACAACACAAAGTATTCATCGAATGTCAATTCTATGTTGTTTAACCCTAAATCGCCTCCACCCAAATTGAGTTCATGATCTCAATCATGGTGTACATACATAATTTACAAATATAAAGTATTTTAAATCATGAATACATGAATTACAATTACAACCATCTATGAACAACCATGAATAATGTTGATGATGCATGAATATAATGAGATAACTTGTTTTAGTTAAATTGCTAATCCAATCTTCAAACAAACCATGCCTAGAACACTCTTTAACACGATCTCCACAAAACAAAACCCAACAGACAGAGAGAGAAACGATGAGAGAGGGTAGAGAAAGAGGGACGTCAAAGAGAGGAGGAAAGAGAGTGTGTAACCAAGGCTTTTGATCCAAAAAGCAGGCACCTCTTCTCGTGTTCTTATATACTCTCTAATATTTCTCCCACTCCTTAGTTATCCGTCCAACATCTTAGAAATTTCTAACATAGCCCAAACCACTTCCGCTAACTTGGTTTAACGATGGTTTTGGTTCCAGCCCAACCCCTTAGCCAAGGTTTCATCTTAAACCTCATTTTTGCTAATTGCCTAGCCCTTTATTCCAATATTGGCTCCACTTAAACAACCTCCATGGAAAAAATAAATATTTCCACTAATTTTAGTTTCCCATATAATGTAAAATCAACCCATCTGCATATAATTCAATGTACCACATATTACAACATATTTCAAGTATAAAGAAAAATTTACCATACTGCAAATATTAAGTATACATTTATTATTGTCTCAAGAAACAAATATGTCTAGGGTATGAAATCCATGACAATAGAAATTATATACTGATCATTACAAGTATATTCCCCTCCTTTCCACTATTCCTTAAGTGTCTTCCATCTAAACTAAAAAGACTAATCTACCCCTACTCCTCCTACGCAAGTCCTCAATATGTAGACTACAATAAACTTGTCTATAACCATTGACCAAATTCAACTCATAACTCCAATTAAGAGCTTTAGATACTCAAACATGTGTGGCTTCACTTAAATCAACCTAATGGTTAAAAATATGTGCTTAGCCTCATGAACTATTGGTTTCTTTTGATGGAGGCTCTATTGGTAACATAGACTTGGTTTACAAGTGATTGTGTCCAACTTGTTCTGTAATAAACAATATTTAGCTTCTATTTTCATATAATTTATATTATGAGCATATTGTTTCTAGAAAGAATATTAAATTCAAACTTAGTTGTAAAACCCTAGTTTCAGCTTAGGTTTTACCCGATTTTAGTTTTACCCAGTTCGGGCCACTCTCAAATCGGTTTGATCGAGCTCGAGTTAGACCAATTTTAAGACTATGAGTATAGGGCTCAAATGGCTATATGAGCATGTTGTGGAGGTTGAGTATGCCCAACATGCAGATGATAGTTTTAGTTATAATATAGCAGGACACGAGTTATCGGTATATACGCGAGGTATACATATGATTTTTATGAGTTAGCCAAGGTTTTAGGCCTAGATTTAGGCCATTGCAACATTTAGTATCCGTTTAGGATTTTCAGGGTGTTTCATTTGCATGCATCAAATGGATTTTGGACTATTGGATTGTCCCTGTGGGCCCAGCTTGATTGAGTTGTAGATTTTCATCCAATTGAGTTCATGGTTCGAGGCCTATTTAGCATGCTTACCTCGATTCTCGCCTATAAAGCTACTTTTAGGACTCAAGTCCGTTTTGATTTTGGACGGTCTCGATCCGATCTATCCGTCCATATGTATATGCATATATCCATAGGTGAGTTCCACTAGACGGTGAATTGTAAGACGTTAAGATCATGCCACATGGCATTATCTGAGCCATCCATGTCAGCCCTAGCTTTACCATGTTATTTATCGTAGATTTCCCATGATTTCATAGTTACACCCCTAGTGCCGCCGTCACTTCGGCACACTACCGGGGAGCCTTCGCCTCCCCCGGCCAAGGGACCGGCCCCCATGACTGCCTTGTGGTTGGCATTTCATTCGTATCACTCATGACCACTGGCGCCACAACAGTCACTGCCGATGAGGGAGCTTTTCAACTTGATCTCAGCTGTCGTCGCCGCCACCTTTTGGGCTGTTTTTTGGCGCCGGTGAGCCACCTCTAACTGATCTAACCACCCACGAGCTTCATATTGCTGAGATCTCCATTTTTAGACAACCCACAATGACCACCACGGTCGCGATCGCCGCTGGTAACGTCACCGTACACGACAGCAACATTGCACTTTTTCCGGCCAGACACTGGCCGGACTCCGCCGATCGCCACCACCATCATGTTCCTAGTCACATGGGCCATCAATCCTGACAAACAACAACCCCAGTCGCGCCACCATCGGTGTTTTCCAACAATGGACACCCCCGCCCCCTTGTTCGGCCCATTTAACCAGCTGCCCGCATTCACGTCTACGTCCACCTGCCTGTGCTTGAGTCCACTTGCCCGTGCCCGAGTTCATGTCCATCATGTGCACCCAGTTAACCTGGCCCATTTTATAGTTAACCCAAACCGAGCTGGTTTAGTTCGGTTTGGTCTGGTTCAGCTCATTTTTAACCGTTTTTTGCCGTTTTTTTACCGTTTTTGATAATTCGAAAACCCCTATATTAATTTAGATGCATATTCACATGATTTAGTATGTTTGGATCTTATGATTATTTTTCTTTTATTTATTATTGTTCATTTGGTATTCTTCGTATATTTATTGATTATAAAGCATGTTTATATGATTACTTATTATTATGAATGATATATTTACTTATTAATATTAGTCTTATTTATGTTTACTAAATTGTGTATATATATATATATATATATATGTATATATATATATATAGTATGTGTGTGTGTATATATATATATGTATATATGTATTTATTTATTTATCTATTTGTTTGTTTGCGTGTATGTTATTATTTATTTGTATTTAATTATGTATTCTTGTATTGTATAACTATGATATTATTATTATTCATAATTAATGAGTATTAATTATTTGTTTATTAATTTCTTTATTTATATTATCATTTATTTATTATTTATATGTTTACTAACACATGTATATATTATATTTATTTGTGTTTACCAATATATTCATATAGTATAATTATATTATTATTTCATGATTAGAGTGTTATTTATGTTCATGTATTTATTGTTTATCTAATTATCTATTAGTGCATTTCTTTGCATATTTTTTTATTTGTTATTTATTATGATCATGTCTCGATTTACGTGCAACTTGTTTAGCTATAGGTTTGTTAGTATTGTTTTCATTATTGTGATGTATTGATGATATCAGCACACACCACAAGCATGCATCATATAGAGACATCAGTAGTTTACTTCGCACTGGGTTTCGATATAGGTTACGGAGTCCAAGCTTGCCGTAGATGTGTCAATGTCCTTGGAGCTTGGACCACAGGTCTATAGTACTCTTTTTTTAATCTTTGTTTGACTCCATGTGTGTCGAGTTTAATCATGTTTTAGACGTAAGACGATGTCGGCAGTGTTTTATAAGATCCCTTCTGATGTCAAGCCATTGAGCTATGTTTTCTACACACGTTTAATAAAACTACAAGGTTGAGATCCCTTGTTGGTTTTCAAACTAAAGCTCTAGAAATATATGATCCAAGTCTCTTCCCTAAACTTATTATATAAGTACACGTATTTTTATGCATTTCACGAATAAGAAAGTGAATAGTATGAAGATATATATAGACCAAACTGCACTATCCTGAGGTATTGCGGTGTATGAAGGTACTACCTAATACAGAACATTTCTGGAATTTGTGGCACTAATTTAACCATTCCTTTTGCAACTCGAGTATTGTGGCGGGTATAATATGGAGGTTGTGAGGGCGTAAGCATTGCATGTATGAATATGAATATAAGCCATGCATGCGAGCCAACACTTGTTGGAGTATGTTTGCTTACCACCCAGTGTGAGGCAATTCTAGAGTTTTATAAGTTTTCGTGGGTAATGGAATACCCATTTGCTAGTTTGTACTAGTTATTTTTCAGATAAATAATACTCGTTACTAACATTTTTCATATTATATATGTAGGTCTTGAAATCTTTATTCGACTTTGGTGGGAGGACAAATAAACGTTACACACACTTGAGCTCAATGTTGTTATTTTGTTCTTACTTTTATTTATATTTTATGTGTTTTGACGTATATTTAACAATGTCTTTGATTTTCATGACACCAAATTGGTTATTCCGATCTATTTTATCATTTGAGTCTTACCAACGAACAACTTTAAACATATTTTGACTCAATCGTAACATTTCTGATTCAGTTATTAGGTGAATCGAAATTACAAGTTGGTATCTGAGCCATGTTTTGGTTAATTGAAATGTCAGACTTTTATTTTGAGCCAAGTGTGTGGAGTCGTCCTTAGCCAGGCCGACAGACATTTCCTTTGGTATTTTCTTAGTGTTTCTAATTTTTGCTCAATCAAGTCTGAGCAATGCAAGTTTCAATGTTTATAGAAATTATGAGATGAATATGAGATCATAATTTCAGATATATGCCAGTATGGATCTCACAGACATGTCATGATAAGTTTAGAGACCCGTCCTTTCCTTTACTATGCCAAAGATTTGGATTATTTAGATTGTTCAGATATTTAGTCAGCTGAAGTTGAGATGAATAGTGACCAGGAGTATTTGGGGTACTAGGGACATTACAACACTTGTCCATCTTTTTTATGTCACCACATCAGTCCTTCCTTGGGACATGGTTTATATTGTGAGACAGAGTTATTAGAGATGACACATACAAGGAGTGGAAGTATGAAGACACAAACAAAGTTAGCTAGCTCATGAGTTGGACCACTATTTGCCCTAGACAGATCCATTAGGCATAGTTTGAGGCCTACTTTGGAGAAATTGGATGTTCAGACAAATCCCTGTATATGAAGGATGTGGCTATGACAGTAGGGCCACTGAAGTACTTAGAGCATAAATGAGAGTTTGGATAGATGACTTGAGATAGACCACTTATAGGTGATAGCAGTGGATGAGGATGAGTAGTGAAGTAGATATATGGTCCCATGGATACTCCACTGCTTCCCCCTCTTCGACTAGTGTATGTCTGTTCCAAGAGTATTGTTGGTCACTCTTCATCAGACAGGAAGGAAATGTGAGATCCCTCAACCTAGTCCCACATCTAATACCTACTGGGAGAAGATCCTGTTTATAAGTGGGAATGGACTAGAGATCTTTAACTTCCGGGGTACCCATTTTAAAGAAATGACTTAGCCCATTACGTTGCACTTTGGGCCGGGTCGTTACAAATGGTATCAGAGCCGACCTGGTTCCGTGTTAGATGGTGGGATGGACTAGGGACGTTGGCTAGGCTGCCGGTCACGGGCCAAAAAAAGGTCACGGGCTGGGGATAGCAACGGGCCAAGACTAGAAACGTTGACTAGGCTGCCGGTCACGGGCCAGAAAGGACGTGTGCTGGGGCTAGCAACGGGCCATGAATAGGCATTTCGGGGACGAAATTTCCTAAGGTGGGTGGATTGTGAGATCCCTCAACTTAGTCCCACATCTAATACCTACTGGGAAAAGATCCTGTTTATAAGTGGGAATGGACTATAGATCTTTAACTTCCGGGGTACCCATTTTAAAGAAATGACTTAGCCCATTACGTTGAACTTTGGGCTGGGTCGTTACAAATGGTATCAGAGCCGACCTGGTTCCGTGTTAGATGGTGGGCTGGATTAGAAACGTTAGCTAGGCTGCCGGTCACGGGCCAGAAAGGGACGTGGGCTGGGGCTAGCAACGGGCCAAGAATAGGCATTTTGGGGACGAAATTCCCCAAGGTGGGTGGATTGTGAGATCCCTCAACTTAGTCCCACATCTAATACCTACTGGGAGACGATCATGTTTATAAGTGGGAATGGACTATAGATCTTTAACTTTTGGGGTACCCATTTTAAAGAAATGACTTGGCCCATTACGTTGCACTTTGGGCTGGGTCGTTACAAATGGTATCAAAGCCGACCTGGTTCCGTGTTAGATGGTGGGCTGGATTAGAAACGTTGGCTAGGCTGCCAGTCACGGGCCAAAAAGGTCGTGGGCTGGGGCTAGCAACTGGACCAAGAAATAGGCATTTCAGGGACGAAATTCCCTAAGGTGGGTGGATTGCGAGATCCCTCAACTTAGTCCCACATCTAATACCTACTGGGAGACGATCCTGTTTATAAGTGGGAATGGACTATAGATCTTTAACTTTCGGGGTACCCATTTTAAAGAAATGACTTAGCCCATTACGTTGCACTTTGGGCTGGGTCGTTACAAATGGTATCAGAGCCGACCTGGTTCCGTGTTAGATGGTGGGCTGGATTAGAAACGTTAGCTAGGCTGCCGGTCACGGGCCAGAAAGGACGTGGGCTGGGGCTAGCAACGGGCCAAGAATAGGCATTTCGGGGACGAAATTCCCTAAGGTGGGTGGATTGTGAGATCCCTCAACTTAGTCCCACATCTAATACCTACTGGGAGACGATCCTGTTTATAAGTGGGAATGGACTATAGATCTTTAACTTTCGGGGTACCCATTTTAAAGAAATGACTTAGCCCATTACGTTGCACTTTGGGCTGGGTCGTTACAAATGGTATCAGAGCCGACCTGGTTCCGTGTTAGATGGTGGGCTGGATTAGAAACGTTGGCTAGGCTGCCGGTCACGGGCCAGAAAGGTCGTGGGCTGCGGCTAGCAACGGGCCAAGAATAGGCATTTCAGGGACGAAATTCCCTAAGGTGGGTGGATTGCGAGATCCCTCAACTTAGTCCCACATCTAATACCTACTGGGAGACGATCCTGTTTATAAGTGGGAATGGACTATAGATCTTTAACTTTTGGGGTACCCATTTTAAAAAAATGACTTGGCCCATTACGTTGCACTTTGGGCTGGGTCGTTACAAATGGTATCAGAGCCGACCTGGTTCCGTGTTAGATGGTGGGCTGGATTAGAAACGTTGGCTAGGCTGCCGGTCACGGGCCAGAAAGGTCGTGGGCTGGGGCTAGCAACGGGCCAAAAAATAAGCATTTCGAGGACGAAATTCCCTAAGGTGGGTGGATTGTGAGATCCCTCAACTTAGTCCCACATCTAATACCTACTGGGAGAAGATCCTGTTTATAAGTGAGAATGGACTAGAGATCTTTAACTTTCGGGGTACCCATCTTAAAGAAATGACTTAGCCCATTACGTTGCACTTTGGGCTAGGTCGTTACAAATGGTATCAGAGCCGACCTGGTTCCGTGTTAGATGGTGGGCTGGATTAGAAACGGTTGCTAGGCTGCCGGTCACGGGCCAGAAAGGTCGTGGGCTGGGGCTAGCAACGGGCCAAGAATAGGCATTTCGAGGACGAAATTCCCTAAGGTGGGTGGATTGTGAGATCCCTCAACTTAGTCCCACATCTAATACCTACTGGGAGAAGATCCTGTTTATAAGTGAGAATGGACTAGAGATTTTTAACTTTCGGGGTACCCATCTTAAAGAAATGACTTAGCCCATTACGTTGCACTTTGGGCTGGGTCGTTACAAGAAAACACTGAGAATGAGCAAGATTACATTTGACCACGAATTTAGATGGTTGACCAGATTTCACTCGATCTGCTAAGGCCAGATCAGTGATTGCTATTGAGAACCACTCAGCGCTTATGCGAACAGTTACTCAAGATTCCAGGAGACTAGTGTGAGGTCAACATTATTTTTCCATCGTACGTGACACCACTATGATCTAGACCCCTCCGGATCAAACACGCATGGTTAGATAACCTAAGTCGAGTTGATAGTAGCTACCTCTGGGGAGACAGATACATGGAGATAAACATGCCAGAGACAGTAATGGGTTCACGGCGTACATGATCAGGATTAGGCTTTAGCACCTGGATAGCACAACCACCGTCCAAGTTGCACAACCATCGTTTGAGTAGGACAATCATTGTCTATGAGACAATTTTAAAGTTTTATAAGTTTTCATGGGTTATGGAATACACATTTGCCAGTTTGTACTAGTTATTTTTTAGACCAGTAACACTCATTATTGATGTTTTTTATATTATATATGTAGGTCTTGAAATCTTGAGTTGACTTTGGTGAGAGGATAGATAAATGCTACACACACTTGAGCTCAATGCTATTATTTTGTTCTTACTTTTATTTATATTTTATGTGTTTTAACGCATATTTAACAATGTCTTTCATTCTCATGACACCAAGTGGGTTGTTCCATTCTATTTTATCGATCGAATCTTATCGATCAACAACTTTAAACATGTCTCGACTCAATTGTAACATTTCTGATTCGGTTATTAGGTGAACCAAAATCGGGGTGTTACATTAGTATTTTCAGTCGAGTAAAATTTTCTTTGTTCTTCAAATATGGTGTAATATGCGCTACATTGAATTCTATGAGGATAGGTTGATTTCACTTTGTATGGGTAGTTAAAATTGGTGGAAATATTTATTTCGTCCATGGAGGTTGTGTAAGTGGAGCCAATATTGGAATAAATGGCTAGCCAATTAGCAGGAATGAGGTTTAGCTTGAAAAGTTGGCTAAGGAGCTGGACCGGAACCAAAATCAGGGTTAAGCCTAGTTAGCCGGAGTGGCTAGGGATAAGTTAGGAATTCTAAGATGTTGGAGGGGTAACTAAGGAAAGGGAGAAATATTAGAGAGTATAAATGGACATGAGAAGGGGTGGAGGCACCACTTTTTTGCTCAAAACCCTTGGTTATGCCCTCTCTCACCTCCTTCACTGTCTAACGTCCCTCTCTCTCAACCCTCTCTCATCATTGTCCTCTCTTTCTCTTAGGTTTTTCTTCATGGAGACTGTGTCGAGGAGTGTTGTTAGCATGGTTTGTTCGAAGATCAGGTTAATAATTCAACTAAAACAAGTCATCTCATTAGATTTGTGCATCATTAATATTATTCGTTGTTGTTCATGATTGGTTGTGATTGTAATGCGTGTATACAGGATTTAATATTCTTTATTTTTGTAAATTGTGTATGTACACCATGATTGAGATCATGAACTCAATTTGGGTGGAGGTGATTTAGGGTTAAACAACATAGAATTGATGTTTAATGGATGTTTTGTGTTGTTTCTATGAAAATTGATAATAAAAAATATGTATGTAGTGAAAATAATAAAGATCATTTTTCATTCAAGAATGGTTTTAAACTCTCAATAATGATGTAGAAATAGAGTGTATAAAATTTCATTCAATTCAAAGTTAATTTGGCATAAGTCTTGTAAAAATTTAGTCAAAATAGAAGAGAATGCACCTTGGTTGAGAGCTTTAATGGAAACTTGAGATTCAAACCTCCATATTGAAATTCCTTTTATAGGAATGTTAATTAAAGTGTTAGGAAGCTACGGTCAAAAATTTGTAAATTTTTTACATCATTTAGGCTTTCCACAAATATTAGAAAAATTGCAGCATGAAGAAAATTTGTATGTGGAAAACTGCTAGAGCGCCTGAGCCCCCTAAAACAAAGCACTCATATATTCTGCTACTCTTTTTAGAAGTGCTAGAGCTGATGAGTGCCTTGAAAGAGAGCGCCCAGATGTTCTATCACTTTTCAGTGAAGTAACAGAATGCCCAGACACTTTGAAATAGAGCACCTGAGCACCCTGGTCCCCAACACACTTGTTTGTTTTCTTAATTAAATGATGTTTAATGATAATTAACATGTAAATTAAGGTTGTTGAATATTTTTAATGATTTGATAATATGTTTGTGTGATGGGTAAATAAATCATCATTTTTGGATGATGGCTGAATATTCATGACATGACATGCATAGATAACATATATGTAGACTATTTTGGGTAGCGATGTACAATATTGTTTCATTGCTCAAATTAGGAGAAAGTGTTGCTGAAACATCTCGAAACTTGGAAATGCAACTATTAAAGTCTCGTTATATTCTATTTGGGAAGTTTAAAGATTCCTTTGATGTTTTTGTACCTCGAACTGTTTAATCGAATCATGATTGAATGCTTTGACGTGTGAAAGAAACTTAATACAGGTAAGTGAGATAGCTAGTGAAATGGAAACTAAAGCATGTTGGTTTTTATATGTTTTCATAAATTGTTAAGTCCATGCAATGGAAGGGGCTTAACTATAAATAAATTGGGATCGGTATCACCGATGGGTCATACTGATAAAACTTTGGGCATTCATCCTAAGTCAATGTCTGAGTTGGGAGGTTATTGTACAGTTAACGCTTTTGATCATAATGTGGGGAGCTAAATAGTGGGTGGTGTAGTTGACCAGACATGCATATCCCAAGAGTTTTGATGCGAACTCGAATAATTACTCCCAAGGATGAGTGGATGATACTTGTAAGATGAAATTAAATAATTGTGATGTTTTCTATGCTTGTTTATAAATTGACTGAGTGGTATGGAGGAACTCATATCCAAAAATCAGTCCATGTTGTTATTTAAATAGTTTAACTTGGATGGTTGAGAATATGTAATAACTTATGTTCAGAAATTAACCTGTAAATGTAAGTAGATGAATGACACTAAGGGTTGAGGATGTGTAAGTTAATGTTTGGAAATCAGCTCTAAAGTTGATATTAGATTAATTAATGGGTGTGTGATTGATCTACAAAAGAGATAATTGAATTACTCATGTTGTTGATCTTTCAATAAGATATGGTTATTGTAACACCCTGATTTTGGTTCACCTGATAACCGAATCAGAAATGTTACAATTGAGTCGAGTTATATTTAAAGTTGTTGGTCAGTAAGACTCGATTGATAAAATAGATCGGAACAACCCGCTTGGTGTCATGAGAATAAAAGAGATTGTTAAATATGCGTCAAAACACATCAAATATAAATAAAAATAAAAACAAAATAACAGCCCTGATCTCAAATGTGTATAGCATTCTTTTGTCCTCCCACCAAAGTTGACTTAAGATTTCAAGACCTGTATAAATAATATGAAAAACGTTACTAACGAGTGTTACTGGTCTGAAAAATAACTACTATAAACTGGCAAATGGGTATTCCATTACCCATAAAAACTTATGAAACTTCTAAATTGCCTCACACTGGGCGATAAGCAAACATAGTTAAACAAATACCGACTCGCATGCACAGCTTATATTCATATTCATACATACAACACTTACACCCTCACATCTACCATATTTCACCCGCCATGGTACTCAAGTGGCAAAAGGAACAGTTAAGCTAGTGGTACAAATTCCAGAAATGTAATGCGTTACGTTATACCCTCATACACTAAACTACCTCAGGGTTTGAAGGAGTACTAGTGCAGTCTAAACATATCTCCATACTGCTCACTCTCTTATTCATGAAATCCATAAAAATGTGCATACTTATATAATAGGTTTAGGAAAGAGGCTACTATCATATATTTCTTGAGCTTCAATTCAAAAACCAATAAGGGATCTCATCCTTGTAGTTTTATTAAACATGTGTAGATACACGGCTAAATGATTCGACATCGGAGGGATTCGATAAAATACCGCCGAAGTCGTCCTACATCTAAAACACGACTAAACTCTACATGCAAGGACTCAAGCAAAGAGGGAGTGTCCCACCGACTTGTGGCCCAAGCTCTAAGCACATCGACACATCTACAGCGAGCTCGAACTTCGTAACCTACATTGAAGCCCATGCTAAGTAAATACCGATGTATCTATATGATGTATGCTCATGGTGTGTGCTCATATCATCAATACATCAAAATAAAGAAAATAATACTAACAAACCTATAACTAAACATGTGGCATGCAAATCAAGACATAATAATAACAAATAATAAATAAAAAATAAAAAATAAATGCACTCATAGATAATTAGATAAACAATAAATACATAAATATAAATAATACTCAAATCATAAAATAATAATATGATTATACTATATGAAAACTCTAGTAAACACAAGTAGACATCATATATACTCGTGTTAGTAAATAAATAAATAATTTAATAAATAAATAAATAAATAGTTAATACTCATTAATCATGAATAATAATAATATCATAGTTATAGAATACGAGAATACATAATTAAATACAAATAAATAATAACATATGAATAGATAAATAAATAAATAAATAAAAACTTATATATAAATATATACATATACAATTTAGTAAACATAAAGACTAATATTAATAATTAAACATATCATTAATAATAATAAGTAATTATATAAACACACATTATAATAAGAATAATACGAAATGAATATTAATAAATAAATAAACAAAGAAAAATAATCATACCATCCAAATATACTAAATCATATGAATATGCATCTAAAGTAATATAGTGGTCCTCGAATTACCAAAAACGGTTAGAAAAAGGCAGAAAATGAGTTGAACTGGACCGAACTGAGCTGAACCAGACCAAACCGAACTAAACCAGCTTGCTCTGGGTTAACTAGAAAATGGGCTGGGTTAAATGGGCATACATGATGGACATGAACTCGGGCATAGGTAGGCGGACTCGGGCACGGCCAGGGGGAAGCAAACTCGGGAAGCTGGTAAATGGGCTGAACGAGGGTTGGAGGTGTCTGTCGCCAAAAAATGCCAATAGCGGCGCAGCTAGGGTCGCCGTTGGTCGGGATCGACGGCCCATGTGACGAGGAACATGATGGTGGTGGCGATCGGCAGACTCCGGCCGGTGGCTGGCTGGAAAACGGCGGTAAAGAGGGCAATATCGCCGCCGGTGCGGTGACGTCGTCGACGGCGATCGCTGCCGTGGTGGTCATTGTGGGTTTTCTCAAAATGGAGATCTCGGCAATATGAAGCTACATGGGTGGTTGGATCGATAGGAGGTGACTCGCTGGTGCTAGAAAACGGCCCGAAAGGTGGTGGCGGCGGCGGCGGCAGCAGAAATCGAGTTGAAAAGCTCCCTTGCTGGCCGCGACGGTAGTCGTGAGTGGTACGAATGAAAAGCCAGCTGTGAGGCGGTCATGGGGGTGCCGGTCCTATAACATAGGTGGAGACTCACCGGCGGCGAGCCAAAGTTGCAGCTGCGTTAGGGGTGTAACTATGAAATCATGGAAAATTTATGATAAATAACATGGTAAATCTAGGGTTGACGTGGATGGCTCAGATCATGCCATGCGGCATGATCTTAGCGTCTTAGAACTTGCCCTCTAGTGGAACTCACCTATGGATATATGCAATATACATATGGACGAATAGTTCGGGTCGAGACTGTCCAACATCAAAACTGACTCGAGTCCTAAAAGTGGCTTTATAGGCGATGATTAAGGAAAGAAGGCTAAATAGGCCTCGAACCATAAACTTAATTGGATGAAAATCTACAACTCAATCAAGCTGGGCCTACAGGGGTAATCCGATAGTTTGAAATCCATATGATATAATCAAATGAGATACACTGAAAATCCCAAACGGATACGAAATGCTGCAATGGTCTAGATCGAAGCCTAAAACCTTGGCTAACTCATAAAAATCATAAGTATACCTCATGTATATATTGATGACTCATATTTTGCTATATCATAACTGAAATAATCATCTACATGTCAAGCATACTCGACCACTATATGATGCTTATACCACCATTTGGGCCCATACTCATAGTTCGAAAACTAGTCTGGCTCAAGTTCATTTGAACCTACTTGATATTGATCCAAACTGGAAAACCTATAATTGGGTAAAACCGTAACCCAAAGTTGGGGTTTGACAACCTCATTACCTTATAAAAATTTCATCTTTGGAATTTCTCATGTCAACTGCGATTAAAGAACTCAACTAAAGATGCCACTGACCTAGCAAAAGTAAAGTTGTTGAGCTAATACCTGGAGGGTAGCTCTCCCTCAAAGGCTAGTTGCATACGTCCAACATGAAGCTGGAACACTAAACACAGACAAAGATTGTTAGTTCCTTACTAATCTGGTTGGACAGAACCATACATGGTCGAATCATCTGGCTAAATATGCCATATATGCTAGAATTATCTAGCTGCACTGACCATACTTGCTCAAATTGCCTCACTGGGCTAAATCCTAGGGCCACTACAAACTATGGGGACTGAAATGCAATGACCTCGGTAGAGAATAACCTAAGTTCACCTCTAAGGGTCTACTGGGTGGTCAAGTAGGTACTCTAAAGTACAACAAGGTGGTAGTATGAACTACATCAGGGAAAACTATCTCGATGCAAAGTATGCGGCCTAATGTCTATCCATGTCTCCCTGATCCTCATTAATGAGATAGGTAAACTACGTGTACCCTCATGTCACTTTGCTCTAGGTCATATGTCTATACTAGGGTGTCTTGCGAGTTCTGCTACCATATGGTGGACTCTAGACCAAATAAGGGTATATGCTAATGGGCTGTATGGTTCACTGCCGTCAGTCTAAGTCAAACACTCAGGTGTCTATGTAAGAGGAACTGGATCGCTCACAAGGTCGTAGCCAACTCGATCCTGAATAAAATATCTTGTTCTGTTCCATAATGGAACAAGGATAGCTACTATAACTCTATTGTGTGCTATGGCTCTCATAACAATATATATGACCAATAACTGCTGCTAAGAGTGCTCTCTATGATGGAATGGAGGCAAGAACACCTGTAGATGTATAATGTGTCTAAAGGAGTATGAAAACATACTCTGCATGGAACTGTAGGATTTGCATCTGGTCTATGGCATGTGCGCTGGTCAATGTCTGCTCATCTTAACCTTTTGGTAAACTGATGGAAGGACTAGTATATCTAGAAAGGTGAATGTGAAAATGCTTAGGTGAAAGCTTGGCTCTGTCTGACATCTATGGTTATATAAAAAGAGACTGCATCTCTTATGGAAAACTAGTCACCCTGCTCTAGGACTCTAACTGGAAGGTAACTCATCCTCACATAGTCTAACATCATGTCTCTATCTATAGTGATGTAAGGATCTCTATCTGAGTTAGAATGGGGCAATGAAACTATATATAGGATACCGGGTGGCTCAAACATATGGGTAGGTCCTTGTACATGTCTCTAAGATCATCATGATTGGACTCCGCCATAGGTGGCCAGCCTATGGAATAGCCAATCAATGATGAGCCTAAGAGATGGCTCCTAAGTAGCTCTAGTTCAATCAACTAATAGTAGGCATATATTTCTCGACACCATATAGTCACGCACTTCCAAACGAATGAGGTTCAAACAACCTAAGAATCACTATCCCTCCTCAAGTCTACGGGGACTCAGTGAGGTTTGACACGTGTCTCGTCTACTCTACAGTGGTGTGTGACCTGCCATCTTGTACCTATTTGTAGCACTAATTTTGATTCACATGACTACTACCGTTGTGCAAACTCTTAAGCAAAGCCATAAGTCAAGATGAGCATACACTGATGTCCCTCCACCTGGTCAACATGATCCAGTTTGACTGAAGTTCCTATCTGTCTCACTCCCAAGCTTGGGTGAAGTTGTCTCCTTCAGACTAGTCTATCATCGGCTACCTACATTGTAAGTCCTAAACAATACTACGAAGGTACTTCCTATACTCGGGGCAAATCCTAAATCCTATGTCTCAAGGTAAGCACTTGATTGTGCTGGCAAAGCATAAGGAAAACACTGTCTCCCTAATGGACGCTCCCTCACTAAACCCATCATCTATGCCAAAATTCTAATACGAGTCAAATAGCTCTCACTGGCTGAGGTGACACTATATATCTGACCATCTGCTAATCATCTGATATGTATACCTTGGCTATAACTCATACATCTGTTGTCATGCTAACTGAACAATCTAACCACTATGGCCATCCCATCTGGAGGTCACACTACCCTATTCTCGGACTCTTTCCATATACATCTATTTGATGACTGCCACTAAAGTTGTCTGATGATACTATCTCTGTAATACACATTTGACCTAAGAATGTCAGATCAAGGCAATGACATACAAGATAGTTGTGAAGTTCATTTTGTGCCATCACATCAGAATAATTCCAGTATGCCTAACTTTCATGTGCCTGCTGCAATGTGGTCACCAAAGTTCTAAGTACTCCTAGTTACCATCTAACTCAACCTTAGTTAATCGAGCATGTGGACACTCTTAAGTCATCCAAATCTAAGGCATAGTAAAAGAAAAGGCAACCCTCAGCTTATCATGACATTCCTATGAGATCCATGCTCGCATCTACTAAAATCATGATGTCATATCCATTGCATAATTTCTATTAACATTGAAACATTCATTGCTTAGGTTTGACTAAGAAAAATGTGAAATACTAAGAAAATACCAAAGGAAATACCTATCGGCTTAGCTAAAGACAGCTCCACACACTTCACTCAAAATAAAAGTCTTCCATCTCAATGGACTAAGACATGGCTCTGATATTAACTTGTAACACCCCACTTTCAGTTGACCTCATAACCAAATCAGAAATGTTACAATCGAGTTGAGTCATGTTTAAAATTGTTAGTCGGTGAGACTCGATCGATAAAATAGATCGGAACAACCCTCTTGGTGTCATAGAATGAAAGACATTGTTAAATATGCATCAAAGTACATCAAATATGTGCTCAAATGTGAGCGTTGAGCTCACATGTGAGCGTTTATATATCCTCCCACCAAAGTCGACTAAATATTTCAAAGCCTATATATATATATAATATGAAAAATATAAGTAACGAGTGTTAATGGTCCAAAAAATAACTTGTATAAATTAACAAATGGGTATTCCATTACCCACAAAAACTTATGAAACTTTAGAATTGCCTCACACTAGGCTGTAAGCAAACATACTTAAACAAATGTCAACTCGCATGCACGGTTTATATTCATACTCATACATACAATGATTACGCCCTCATATCTTCTATATTTCACCTGCCACGGTACTCGAGTGGCAAAAAGGAATAGTTAAGTTAGTGCCCCAAATTCCAAAAATGTGATGTTACGTAGTACCCTCATAGACCGTACTACCTCATGGTTTGAAGGAGTACTAGTGTGGTCTATATATATCTCCATATTGCTCAGTCTCTTATTCGTGAAATCCGTAAAAATATGCGTACTTATATAATAGGTTTAGAGAAGAGGCTTATATCATATATTTCTAGAGTTTAAGTTCAAAAACTAACAAGGGATCTCATCCTTGTAGTTTTATTAAACATGTGTAGAAACACAACTAAATGACCCGACACCAGAGGGATCCGATAAAACACTGCTGATGTAGTCCTATGTCTAAAATACGATTAAACTCTACAAGCAGGGAGTCAAGAAAAAGGGAGAGTCCTACGGACCTATAGTCCAAGCTCCAACTATAGCAACACATCTATGGGGAGCTAGGGCTCCCTAACCTACATCGAAACTCACTATTGAGTAAAATACCCATGTATATATATGATGCATGCTCATGGTGTGTGCTCATATCATCAATACATGATATAAAGAAAACAATATTAACAAACATATAATTAAACATGTGGCATGTAAATCGAGACATAATAATAATAATAAATAAATAAATAAATAAGCAAAGAAATGCACTAATTGATAATTAGATAAATAATAAACACAAGAATATAAATAATACTCTAATCATAAAATAATAATAATATCATAGTTATATAATACAAGAATACATAATTAAATAAAAATAAGTAATAACATACAAATAGGTAAATAAATGAATAAATAAATAAATACATGTATATATATATATATACAATTTAGTAAACATAAAGACTAATATTAATAAGTAAATATATAATTAATAATAATAAGTAATCATATATACAAGCATTATAATCAATAAAGACACGAATAATACGAAATGAATATAAATAAATAAATAAATAAAAGCCGGCCTCGAGGTGGTCATAGGGGTCCCAATCCCGTGGACGGGGGCGAAGCGCGAGACTCGCGGCTGCGAGTCGAAGTGGCAGCGGCGCTAGAGGTGTAACTATGAAATCATGGGAAATCTATGATAAATAACACAGTAAAGTTAGGGTTGACGTGGAACACTCGGATAATGCCACATGGCATGATCCTAATGTCTGACAACTCACGCTCTAGCGAGACCCACTTATGGGTATATGGAAAGCTCAGATTGAGATTGTCCAAAATTAAAACTAACTTGAGTCCTAAAAGTGACTATATAGGCGGGAATCGAGGCAAGAAGACTAAATAGGGCTCAAATCAGATGAAAATTTATGGCTCGATCAGCTGGGCATACAAGGGCAATCCGATAGTCCGAAATCCATATAACGCATGCAAATGAGATATCCTAAAAATCCTAAATGGATAATAAAGGCTCCAATAGTCAAGATCTAGGCCTAAAACCTTGGCTAACTCATACAAATCATATGTATACCTCGCGTAAATACTGATAACTTGTGTTCTGCTATATCATAATTGAAACTATCATCTACATTTCGGGCATATTCAGCCACTATAATATGCTCATATATCCATCTAGGCTCATACTCATAGTCTGAAAACTTGTCTGGCTCGAACTCGTTCAAACCAACTCGATACTACCTCGAACAAAAAAAACTACAATTGGGTAAAACCAGTAACCTGAAGTTGGGGTTTTACAGTTATATTATTGGTATCTGAAGTTGATTATTTTATGCCATGAATTACTTGTGATTAACAGTATTTTTCATATTATTGGTTACTGCATATGTAAGTAGTAGACTCAACATATTTTGGTATGGAGTGAACAATTTATATTGTTTGCAGGTAGTGAAAATTCAAGCTAAGTGATGGGATGGAAGAATCAGCAGTTAGAGTTTTATTTAGTATCATTTGCATTATTAGTTGAACTTACGGTATATAGTAGTAGACTTTCTTCTACTAATTTGATACATGTTATTGGATGTATTATTATATTGATGGACTTGTTGTTAGTAGATATTGTGAATAATGACAATGATCGACACTTATATTTTAAATATTGCTATGCACTAATGATACACTTTTATTATTTTTAATTATTTTAGTACATAATGGTCTCGCCCTTAGATTATTAATAATAATAAAAGGGGCATGTTGTGACATGTTCACCATAACTTTTACCTTGTTCGTTTACTTATTCTTTTAAATTTTATTTGACTGATTGTCCCCTTACATAATAGAGTGTTGGACATCAATTCAATATGCTCATACTTGATATAATCAACTACATAAAATGAAAATTTTATGCGTCTGATATTAATAAAGATTAAACAAACAAAGAAAATTTTTAAGTAAAATTCACTTACAACCCCTCCTTTAGCACAAATGATCACTTACACCGTCTCTTTTAAAAAATGATCACTCACACCCCTTATTTTTAAATAGTGATTACTTACACGACCTTTTTTTAAAAAGGATCACTTACACCCCGTTGATTTAACACCGTTAGTAAGTGGTTAAATATTGATGACATGGCTAATGTCAAATCATGTTTTAACATGATGAAATGACAAATCCAGACATTACATCAAAAAAATATTTGAACATTATTGTTTTAACTTATTATTTTATTAATTAAATATAAATATATAAACTCAAACAATAATATTCCTAAATGAATAATATTGACGATTCAACAAAAAACATAACTTGATGACATAGGCAAATTTTGGCATGTCATGATGGAAAAATATTCTTTAACATCAAATTAAACCATTTCAGACTGGAAGTAGTTTTTACTTTTGAGAAAATGCCATTAAAGTATATCTTTCATGATGATGTGTTCGTCTTTGTCATGCCATTAATTTTTTTTTCAAATCATAAATATTTAATTGTTTACTTGCATTAATGTTGGAGTTTATATATTTATATTTAATTAACAAAATGAAAAGTTGAGAGAATAATGTTAAAATATTTTTACCTTAATGACCTGTCTGAGTTTGCCACATCGGTCAACTTAAAACATTGTCTAAATTTAGTTACATCATTAATATTTAACTACTTACTATTAGTGTTAAAATTCGGAGGTGTCATTAATCTTTTTTTTTGTTAATGTAAGGGGGAAATGATCATTTTTTTAAAGTCGTATAAGTGATCATTTTTTAAATGGAGGGGTTGTAAGTGATACTTTGTTTTAAAAGAGGGGATGTAAGTATTTTTTTTATAAGTTGAAAAATAAGGAGTCTATTAATAAGGGTAACAATACCGATTATTACATGTTTATTACCACCCTTACAAAAGAGAGGATTTGTGTTTTTTTGTTAACTTACATGGGTATACCAGTAAGTTACATATCTAACTAATTTTCATCAAGTTCAAGTTCAGGGGAGGGCATCAATCACTCAAATGTCAGACGAAGGCAGTGTCTAAGCCTTCCAATTCACTTTGGGCAAAAAGTCAGTAGACTAAGGCCAAAATTCTTCAGTCAAGTGCATTACGGTCGAATGGTGTAAAAATTTGATAAAGTAAGAAATTTACTATCATTTCATACTTTTTGTATTATCGAAGATCTTTTAATGGTATAAAAGTTTCTCACAGAAGACTAATACCTTATTTATATAATTGTTATTGCTTTTATTTTTCTTTCCTTTCTCCCATGTCAGCTAGCATATAAATCAAAATCATTATTTTATAAATATTTGAATAAATAAATTTAATATTATCATGAGAAAGTTTAAAAGCTAAGATTTATGTGCCTTATATTTAATAACTTTCAATGAGAATTTAGTAGTAAACTAATTTAAAAATATAACTAATATCATGAATTTATTAATTTTATCAATCCTTCATCACTCATTCATCGAACAAAGAAATGTATGTGTTTGATTTGTTTCCATTAGGTCGTAATTGGTAGGTTCAATTTAGTCATAAATTTTTTGGACGACCGGCAGGCTTAGTTATTTAATCATCTGCGCGCCAACCCCTATCAACTTTATCAGTCAGGATGATTATTGCACGAAAGAATATTTGATTTAATTCTTTCACTAACAATTTTGCCCATCACCTGTAACTTATGCGCTGCTGCTGCTTGATGCAATACAATGTGGATTCCTTGTATTTCCTAGAAGAGTTATTCTTTCGGGAGGAACCAAAAAAGAAAGGAAAGCACAACCCAATATTCTTTAAACGAAAAGAATAAAAGTACATTCAGGGGAAGGTAAAACGTAAACAGAAAATGGAGTGCTCTGATATTATAGCCTTTCGGTCACATTGCATACATCAATCAGTGGTATGAAAGGGTTTAGCACGTTTGAGGGCATTTAAAATATCGGCAACAGAACCAATACTGGCGGCAGCGGAGACAAGGAAACACAAGAAGCTCAAACCATGCAACAATATCCATTTGGGCGTTCCCCTCTTTATCCTGGCTTGAACCATGTACATTGTGACAGGGAAGTAAACCGTGAGTGGCCAGAAGGAGAGTGCACCAAGAAGACCTAGAACTGAATTGAAGAAGGGCAACAGCATCGCCACCACAGTGGTTACAATAATAAAGATGGACCTCAATATCAACTTGGAAAGTGTGAAGTTCATGGCTGTTTTCTCCGTCCATGGGAGGTGGAAAGAATATACGGAATGGATGAATCTTGCCTTGGGCCACCTTGCGGATATCAATTTCTCTACGCAAGCAAATATCGGCTGTGCATACACCTGAATCACAAAACATGGGCGCGCACATGCGAAAAAAATTTACAGGTAATAAGTTAAGAGCATAGTTTTTTTTTTTTTGACTCCATACACTTACTGAATTTTTGGAGCCAAACTTTATAAATAATTTTTTACCGACAAATTGCATTTTTGACTTGGTGAAGCATGTTAAAAAAGTTATTAAAATATATTATTTTCTTTTATTTTAATTAAATCAATACTTTAAAATAATATGAACTCTATATTTTGTTAATTTTAATTGTACAAGAGAGCAATATATTAATTTGATATATATAATTTGCTTGTTGTATTAAAAATATGATAAGAATAATTGAAGGTGGAACATAGGCTAGTCGGTTCGGCTATACTCTATAACATGTCGAGTACAATGGACACCGAATCCCAAGTTTTTAAATTATAATTGTAAATTGAACAATATAAAGTGGTGGAATTTTTACTTTATTGTACCTGATAAGCACCAACAAGATGAATAACTATGCAAAGGTTGGCAATGTCGATGAGCCAAAAGGGCTCATAAAATCCGAAACCAGTGAGGATATTTCCAGGAGCATCACTTCCCAGTGCAGCAAATCCTATGCAGCCAAGTGAGAGGTAGAATATGGTGGTGCATCCTATCCCATAGAGTGTTGCTTTCTTCATGGACTTGTTTTCTGCTGGAGGCGATTTCAGTGTATCCTGATCACCATTATAAACGGAAAATATGATGCAAATCAAAATGCTTAGTCATATTAATTAATTTCATATAGTAGTACTTCAGGCCGCTTGGAGTTGGGACAATATTTCTAGAGGGCAAGTGTGTGGGCACGTTCATTTTCCGCCCACGCATTTATTTTACTTGTAATTTTGCAAATTAATGAGCATCAAATTTATGAAAGCCTTGAATTAAACTGCCATATTAGTAAGTCATCCATTAAATTTCATACGTACAAAAATAAAGGTCTACAGAATATTTCCAATCCAATCACTCCAAAAGAACATCTCATTGTGTTACGCTTTGTCCATACGTATTTTTTGTTACGGTTAAATGTAGATTATACTTCCTGCTATCCCAATATGGCCCTAGGGATATATATATATATATATTTGCAGGCATTTTCTTACATTTATGTATTTATACTTAAAGTAGATAATACTTTCTGCTATTCCAATATAGTCCACACTCTAACAGGAAAACCGTCATTTGGCATCTCTAAAATTATCACGGTCAAAGCCGAGACAAAATTGACACGGGCATTGACCCTGGGTTCTATAACATAAGTTTATGGGCTTGTCACGACAGTCTGTGCCGTAAGTTTTGAGATGGGCCGTGAGAAAAGGCAATGTTAAAAGGTTTTAAAATTATTTAAGGAATACCCATGGCATTCCGTGCCAAATATCTGCCACAATAATCTTGAGTCAAAGTCGGTATCAAACATAAAAAATTTAGAAAAAAGTTCTCTAAAAAGAATATTAAACACAGGTGTGTTTTGCCACAACTAAATCGCAGGCCACAACCAAATCCGTAGTATCAAGCCAACCACAACTGCAAGGAAAAAAATTTTAGAAAACAAATTATCACCATCAATTTTACCATGTCAATTATTAAAAAAATATCGTCGTGGCCTTTGCTACATTTAGTTCGTGGCAATTTTTAAATAATATCAAAATTTTGAGGGGATTTTTCCCGCACATTTTTTTGTTTCAAAAAATGAGGTCCAAAAGCCATAATAAAGAATTTCTAAGATGTGCTTAAGGTGTGTAGAATATAAAATCTCCAATTAGAGAGTCTAATTAGTTAGCTCGACATCAAATACCTACCAGATTAAAATCAATATATTATTAATGATTGTGTATATTATTAACCGTTTTTAAAGAAATGACTATAAACATTAGCTTCCATTGATTGGGCTTGGTCATTAAAGCATGGTTGGTCGTGGGAGGGGGCGGTGGGAGCACCTAATGCCACTAATTACAAAGCCCTAGCTAAAATAATTAGATCTCCACAATCCTTAGGGTTATATAATCTTTGCAAGAATGGACTAATAAATAGCGGAAACAAATTTAACCAATATGAAAAGATAATCACAAATAGATAATCACTATAAGCACACAATCAATTCCACTAACCTACTTCAATAACACTTCAAATTCGGCTCACTCGTGAACCAAACCAGAATATTATAGGTCACCTGATTACGTCGGCTAACCCAAATGGACCTACTCTTAGTGTCTTAAGATGAAAGAAAAATATCGTTATGCATGTATAAGATGCAATGAACCCTAACAAGATACTACATGAATGACATGATAAACAATTCATAATAAAAAATAATCACAATAAAATTGATAATTTTTTAAAAATAAAATGGAGTGTTCCGTAAAAGTACAATAATGGGCCACCCTATCAAAGAGTGTATATATAACACAACATTAAAAATTATTCTACACACACAAGCATTTCCCATATTGCATGACAAACATTCCCGAACTGGGACCCATCTATTCATTCTCATTCACATTTCATTCCTAAACTGGGTCTTAACTCGCTTATTGATCACATGCCAAATCACTACATCTTTACTATATATATCTTCACGACATTTTTCATAATTAACATTAGATAGTTTTCATTACAACATTTCCATGCAAACAAATCATATTTAGTCATCTCAGCCAACTATCAATTAACTTTACACCATTTATAAAATTAATACTTAACTTCATATTTTCTCTAATTAGACACGACAATATATTAACTTTCATAATTGAATCATGTTATGCTAGCCACGATCATGAAGTAAAATCAAATCCATCGGCAATAATGTATAGCTAATGTTGACATCGACAGTGACGAGATGGTGGATGCACGAGCATGACTATGGGTTGGCGGAAGGCTTGGCCATGGGTGTCGTCAGCATGACTATGGGTTGGCCAAGGGAAGGCTTGGCCAGGGCTGGGCTAGGACACGCAACTCAGGCACAAAGAGATCTGACCAGAGCTGGTTCGGGGGGAGGAGTTCCAGCTGGAGGGAGCTAACCAGCGCTGTTGGTCTCGGTGGCAACAGCGCACAAGTGGGATGGCTAGAGTAGTCGGGCGTGAGTGATGGGGATTGACTCAGTAGGAGTGGGGATGGAGAAAGAATGATGACAAGTTGGAGGAGGTGGTCAGAGGATGAGGGTGAGGTCAGGCACAGCAGTGATTGGCGGCGGCTGAAGAAATGAGCAGCTGGGGAAGGAAGGGGAGGCAAGGGAATAAGTGAAGGAGAGGAAGGGGGATATGGCGGTGGTGGGACCAGTTGCCGGCGGAGGGAGGCCGGGGGACACTCAAGTGGAGATCAGCATGGATCGGGAGGAGGGAAGGGAGAGAAGAAGTTGGGGATGACGTGGAAGCTCGGGGAAGAACTCAACATGCATGGGGCTATTTTTGTAATAAAAAATTGACTCGCTCCCAACTCGAGTCAATACTAATAAAATAAATTCCAAACATACAAAATAAAATATATTAAAATCTAATAAAATGTGATACACCTAATAATCTGCCAATAACATCTTCTAACTCTACCATCCCACCCAAAATACTAACTGATGAGTCCTACCACAGTAAATGACCTAAATATAATTTTACGTTCCATTATATAAAATAAAAAAATTAAACTGGTATACTATTATATATTCTGATAACTCATTTTTCTGTTGTACTATTGACGTCGTCATCATATCTTAGGTCTATGTGACCCTCATGGCTCATAGCACACAGTCAGCCTCGGCTCAACATACGTGTTTTGAAACTAACTAGATTGAGGGATTTCTTAGCCTTGCTTGATGACTGCATGTCACAGCCTTCGGAGCCGAATAGGATCAGAGATTAAGGATATGGTACAACTACAGTGGTATCAATAAAGGAGGGCAAAGTTATAAGCACTATAGTTGTTTTGATGTGATGGCACGAGATAGGCTTCACCAGCCATCTTGCCTACCATTGCCTTGAGCTAACATCCTTGGGTCAAATGTTTTTGACAAGATAGTGTTATCAAACTGTGTTAATGACAGTTTCTAGAGGGATGCATAGGGCTAGAGCCAGAGAATGTGGCACTATGATCTTTAGATGAGATGACTAGAGATTTTAGATTATCCAATCACCATGGCATTCAAGGGCACGCAGCCAGGGTACACAGCCTAGATGATTAGTAGATGTTCATAACCACAGGGTAACCCCAATCAAGGTGCATCTCAGTCATAGAGAGATGTTTGATTCTTATTAGAGTTTGGCACAGCTAGAGGGTTAGTGAGGGAGTGTCCTTCAGAGAGACAGTGATTCCCTTGTGTTTTACTAACATGATGAAGTTCTTACTTTGAACCATAGGGTTGAGCCTTGCCCTAGGTATAGAGGTACGTACCTCCATGGTATAGATTACGGCTTACAGTGTAAGTATGTGTTTGCAGATCAATCTTACAATGACGATTTCCCTCTAGCTTGGGAGAGACCTAGAGTAGGAATTCAGGCAGAATAGACCATGCTCACCAGATAGAGTGATACTACTATATGCTCATCTTGATTAATAACTTTGCTTAAGAGTCTATGACAGCGGTAGTAGTCATGTGAGTCAAGGTTAATGCTACAAATCAGTACAGGGCAGCAAGTGACACATTACTGAAGAGTGGACGAGACATGTATCAAACCTCACTATGAGTCCCCATAGACTCAAGGGGAGATAATGCTTCTTTGGGTTGTTTGAACCTTGCTTGTTTAGAAGTCTGTGACTAGTACAGTATCAAGAAACACGTGCTTATTGTTAGCTAATTGAACTAGAGCTACTTATGAGCCATTTTTTAGACTCGTCATTAATTAACTATTCCATAGGTTGGCCACAGACCTACTGATATTTCAGCCATAGACCTACCGATATTTTAGCCACCCAGTCTTCTACACAGAGAGATCCGGTGCATATGAGGACCCGACATGTGAGGATGAGGTACCACCCACTAAGAGTTCTTGAGCAGTGTGTTCAAATTTTCACAAGATTTAGTCTCCTTTTCTATAACCCAGAGATTGTGAGATAGAGTAGAGTTTTTACTTGAGGATTTCCACTCACCCCTCTAGATATATCAATTCTATTGTCAGTTTATCTAGATGATTAAGATGAGCAGACATTGACCAGATTGTATAGTTATATTTTGGACCAGTAACACTAGTTACTAACATGTTTTTATTATATATGTAGGTGATGTGATCAGGAGATCGATATACTAGCTTGGATGAAGGAGCAGTGGTCGTGCCCAAACACATCGGTCTGAGTGGAGATTGTTTGTGGTTTCCATGTTTATATTTTGATAATGGTGAAAATGTTATGATGAAAACTATATGATGGTAATTATGAAAACTTTTGTGACGATATACATAGTTAGTAAAGATGTTGTGATTTTGCATGTGATTTAGCAAGTGGGTGAAGACCCAGTTTAGAAATGAAATGTGAATGAGAATGAACAGATGGGTCGAGACCTAGTTCGGGAATGTTAGTCATGCAATATAGGAAATGCTTGTGTGTATAGAATAATTTTTAATGTTGTGTTATGTATACACTGTTTGACAAGGTGGCTCATTATTGCACTTGTAAGGAATACTCATGTCCGTTTTATTTTAGAAATTTTATCGTGATTACTTTTTAGTGTGAATTATTTCTCATGCCATTCATGTAGCATCCTATTAGGGTACCTTGCATCTAATGCATGCATAACAGTATTTATCTTCTATCTGGCTTAGGATATGATTAGCTGACTTAATCAGATAACCCATAACATTTCGGTTCGGTTCACAAGTGACCAGATTTGGGGTGTTACAACTTGTATTGGTGAACTTGTCAAACCATGAGAATACTAAGGTGGCCTTGAGTTTGATTCAGTTAGCACCTTAAAGCAAGCAAGTCAAACACAAGGGCCTAAGTGAAGCTTGCTTAAGCAAGTTAATTCAATTTAAAACAAGCACACAAAGAGAAGAGAACAAAGAAAGACAAATAATTTTTCAAAAGGTTCCCAACAAGTATATCTTCTCTTCTAGCCCACCAAGTCTTTTGGTTGGGTAGGTCTTCATAGCTTCACTATTGCAATGAACTTGTATAATTTACAAGTAACAACGAAGCCTCATTCACAGACACCAAGTGCCAAAGAATCTTGCATTTACAAACCCTTATTCTCAAATAACCCTCCAACGCTAAGGAACCTTACACCCTAACCCCTTAGGAGCCTCCAACAAGCCTTCATTCTCTAACGCTGAATGCCAAAGAACTTTATAAGCTATAAGCGCTTTTTCTAAAGAACCTCCCAAGTGCCAAGGAGTCTTGCTACCAGTTCCAAACACCTTTAAGGCAACCTTCACCTTAAAGCTACTCTCCCACCACAAGCTCACACCTGAGCCAAGAGAGTCTTCTCTCCAAGCATCCTCCTCTATGCAAGATGCTCACCCCCATTCCCAACATCTTGGGAATTTACAAACAAGCTCAAATACTTAGCCAAGACTCACACAATAATATCTTTCCTTAGTTACACAATGGATCACCTAGGAATGCAAGATAATAGATCAAGTCAATCCTAATACAATCTTAAGCTTCTTAACTCACACCAAGAGAGTACGGGAATTCAACATCAACTAAGGTGTATCAAACCCTTCCCCAAAGCCTTATTTATAGGTAAGAACCTCTTATGAAGAAAAACTAGTCGTAATACCTTTCAAATTCTAAGTTTACTTTTTCCAACGGCTAGTTTGGGCACCTTCGGTTGGAGTTTGATGGATGGTTCGGTTGCTGAATGACTAATCAAAGGTCTACCAAACACTAGTTTTTTTGCCATACTTTAGAAGCTCATATCTCGGTTTTTATTTGAGTGATTCTTTTTTTAGTAAACTTCAGAATATCCTCATTCATCCCACAAAATTTAAACTTAAGACTTTAAGCAACCTGAGAGATATGATATTTTTTAAAGTTAGGATGTTGTTGTAGGGATTAGCTATCAAAATGTTGAACAAAATTTTGTCCCAACTTTAGAAAGCCATAACTCTTAGTAGAAAGCTCCGATTTGTGTGATTCTTTAAATGTTAGATAACTTTCGATGTTCTCTTTCATTGGTACAGTTTCATAGCCAAACTCTTTCAGGCCTAATAATTAAACTCTTTGTGGGCTAATAGTTAAACTCTTTGGAAGCGAGAAGCTTGCATAGGTTTCAACTTTGACTAAGACAAGTCCAAATGCAATCCTTGGCCTTGTGGATTGTGAAGAAGCTTCCCTTTTGTTCAGTAAAAAAGGATTTGTTCACCAAATCAAAATCACATAACCATTAAATTCCATCATCTCTAAGTTTTTGTCTCTTGTAACCTTGAAGTCTTTCACTTTGATTCTTTAAATATCATAAACTTTGAAGTCATTCTCTTTGATTATTTAAGTTTTTTCATATGATATGATCCGATCTTAGTACTTTAACTTTCCATAATGTATTTGTAATATTTTGAGAATTCTAGATGATCATCAAAATTTAAGCTCAACACGGAGGAGGAGGCATTGTCCCGCATGTGGTTGCCTAGGAACCCGCATTGGGAAGAATGTGGCCGCCTCAACTCCTCCCCCATCCCACTCCTGCCTGACTATCGCCATCATCCTCATCGTGGCCCCACTGTGCCGCTTCAACCCCCCCCCTCTCCCCCAGAGCCGATCCCCCGCCCACTCTGGCCCTCATCTAGCCTGTTGCCTCACGATGCTATGTCGGCCACAAAAAAACAAAATAAAATAAAACAATGCTTACAATTATCTATCAATAAATAAATAAATAAACATAATAAATACTTGTAATAAATAATTACTCATTATTATTATATATATATATTTATTTATAATAAATAAATAATCATTTATTTTAATATAAAAAAACTTTATTTATTTATATATAATTATATTTTTTGGAACTTTTACCATGGCAAATGTCGTGACAAAAATTTACTAAGTCGAGCCATGGCAATCCTATTTGGTCTAGCATCATGCCACGGTTTTTGCCAACCTGTGGCAAAAACCCATGAGAAATAATTTAATTGCCACCGGAAGGGGATCATTTGCCACGACAATGCCCATAGCAAATAACAGATTTTCCACTTCTGAAACCATAATTGGCGACGGTTAAATTTCAACTTTGATAAATTTTATTTTTTGAAATTTTTTTTCCATGATTGTATAAGTAGCTAACTGTAGAGAAAAACCTCAATAACATATAATTTGTTTACGATTTTTAAACCAAGAGGAAAATCTCGCATAGACAAATTGTAACTACATGAGATATTTTTTTGTAGTGGATTGGGCAAAGACAACATAGTTTTAAAGTCACAATTTTTATTTTTTAAATTCTAAATAATTTTACTTTCCTAAAATCATTTCATTATAACTTTTTATGTAATAAAGGTGTTGACATTTTGTAAGCCGTAATCCTCTTTCTATAACTAAATATGGCCCACCAAGCGGGCCCAATTTAGTTTATGTGTGTGTGTGTGTTTGTACTTTTTTTATCTGTTTTTCCTGGTTTTACCTTGTGGATATAAATTTAATAGCTCCTAAAAGCAGACCAAACAAACAAGAAAAAAACCAAAAAAAGTTCTAGTTGGAGCCACCCGCTAGGAGTAATTTAATGACAAATAATGGAATAAAATGAAATAAGTAAGAATATAGTATAAGTAATTAACCTGAATTTCAATCAGGACTTCAGCATAGGTGTAAGCGAAGGCAATATTGCCAAGAGCTTGCAGAGCATTCCATCCCCTAATTGTGGAAGACAGTCCAGAACCATGGAGGCCACCCAACAAGCTCCCCTTCACTCCACCATTAACAATCAATTTGGCTATGCACAGTGAAAGACCAATCAAATAGTAACCAAAGGACATGGCAGCTGCTAATACAGAGAGCCATGTAATATTTTCTAAGCTTGGGAGCTGAGACATCACGACTTCAATTAGGCCAAAGAGTATCATGAACTTGTTTCCCGAAGCACCGCAATAGGCCTTGTGTCCATTTTGGTGGAAGCAATTCGACCTTTTTATTGCCCTGCGTCAACCATATAGTTATGGCATGTACACACGCAGATAATTTGATCATATATTTGAACAAGCATTATCATGCGCAAAAAATATATTTGAGAAGCAGCTAAATTTCTTACATCATGCTTATGGTGGCGGTTATTGTATAACCAACCATAGTGCCCCATAGATTCACGTACTGAGCAACTCCACACATAAATACCCTCTTGGGGCCTGAAAGATTTCCGCAGTTGGTTGGTTTTGTGTTTTTTTACTCAACATTATTTAAATTTGGAATAAAGAAGAGGAAGAAAGTAAGAAGAAGAGGATACATACCGAGGTAGGATCTAACTGCACTCATATAGGTGGGGTTTCTGGATCCACTGATGGGTTCAGGGTATCTGTAGCAATCAGCCAAGAGAGAAGAAGTGTAGAAGGTGACACCGGAAAAGGCAAGAAGAGAGAGGGGGCCAATGACCCAACCCAACTGCGCCACACTCCATGCAAGGGCCAACACTCCTGACCCAATCACCGCTGCCACCACATGAGCTGTGGCTGACCACACCGTCCCTGTTCATAGTCCAACATATTTTATTTATTTATGAAATCATCTGTACAGTAATGGAAACACATTCCATACATATATCATGCTCTTCCATATATGATTTGCTAGTGTCCTAATGAATAATATCTAATGCTTTTGACGACAAACAAGAATGGGCGTGCTAGCTCCTCCACTACTGTTTCATGCAAAAGACGTCAAATTTAAGATAGAGATGTTTTTAGTGGAAATGAAGTGGAAGTTAGGCAAGGAAAGTAACCAACTTTGGCAGCACAAAGAGAGAAACAAACACATGATACGGCCCATCATCCTGTTATGATCTCTGTCGTCTATTGAATGCAAAACCGAGTATTTTTCGTTCATGTCAGTTTTAGTTATATAAATAACGAAACCTCCGATTCCTCTCTTTTAAGATCCTAGAAAAAGTAAAATCTGATATGTTAGTAGGGATCTTCTCATAGATTTTCAATTATGATTGACCATTTTGAAAAGATAGACGATACCCATCAATTTGCATCTCTATCTCATGTAGCACTCCATTTCAGTGTAACATAACGGTTTTTTTTCGTCAAACTACCGCCATTTGATCACTTAAACAATTGATCTTTTATATTATCTACCTACACATGAAGTCTTGCTTGCTTCTACCGTATCAAACAAAGAAACGTTATGATTCCGTTAAATCCATCCTCGCCAACGGAGCGAAACACGATGAAAATGGACAAGAAGGAAAATCCCAAGTTTATCAACATGTTAAAAGAAATATGCAACAACAGTATACCACCTTCTCTTTCATAGCCATCCTCTCCAAAAGCTTGCACTCTTCCATTCTCCATCTTCTCTGCTCTTTTAGTATTAGTCACTTATACTGGCCAGCCGTGGGTAAGAGAACCATGCAAAACTACTATTCCCATGGCTTAAATAGAGATAATGGTACCATATGCCAATGTTGCCCCTATGACCATCTCTACCCTCCGTTCTTAGCCTTTTACTAATCAAGGGCCGAAACAAAGAAGCGTTTGCCCACTCACAAATCGCAATGCTATCTTGGTCGTTAAAGCAAGAAACCAAATTAATGGAGCAGTTGTGTCATATCATATATAAGATATAGAACGTCTCCCACACAAAATTTCCTTCTTTCTCGCTGGGCAGGAGAAGTGTCCTCCACTAGCAAGGGAGGCCACATCTGGTCGTTCGGCCTTTCCGTGGCCTAGACACGGCTGCCCCAAGCCACCCTCTATCTTAATCAACCCAGTCGGCTGCCCTAGGCCATGGAGCGGCCAGTGTGTTTTTTTGTTTGATAAGTTTATTTTATTTTTTAAAGTGAGAGAACTTTAGATAATTCAATTTTTTTTGATAATTATGCTTAGTTTTCTCACCACTAGGTAATATAAAAATTTTCTTCTTTTTCTAGTAAAAGTTTTTTTTAAAAATCAGATTTATTGAATAAAGAATTTTATTTTAACAATTGTTAAAAAAATGTCATTGACTAACTTATTTTTTTCATCAACTTAATTTTTTAATCAACAGATTTTCTTATAAACTTATTTGTTCATTAGCTTCTTCTTTTATTAGCGTACTGTTTATGTTTTTTTAACAAACGATAATGATGCGTGTAGATAATATTAATTTAATTTTTTGTTAGTGATATGGAAGTATTTTTTATATATCTTTGTGATATTGATGAACTTTATATGCTTGTCTGAATTATATTTATCTGTTATGATACTAGTAGTAAATGTGTAGGAGTTTTTTTTTGTATTCTTTAGGTAAATAAAATATATAAACTTATTTTGTATTTTTTTACATATAAATTGATTAATTAAAAGTTTATAAAAACTAAGTTAATATGATTAAAAGTTCCCCCTACAAAACACACTCAAATCTAATTTATGGTCCCACCTTCCACTATGTAATAACTACTAAAAATAACTTGGGTATGATATTTCCTAAAGTAAAATCTAATATATAATGAGGATGTACTTATAGATCTCTAACTTAATATATTGCTTTTGAATAAATGATTTAGGCCCGTTAATTTGTACTTGGACTAAGATATTACAAATAGTATAAAAATTGACATAGGATCTTATTAGATGGTGGGTTGGTCGATAAGGCGTGGGCTAGGGAGCTAGCCACCGATCGAAAAAAACATTTTAAGGATGGAATTTTTTAAAGGTAGGTAAATTGTAATAATCTTCAACAATAAGTCGTATATCCAACACCTTCTATGATATAAGATTTGATATATAAGTAGAGATTATGCTTATAGATTTTTAAGTTCGTTAATTAATTTTGAAAGAATGACTAAGGTCCATCATGTTATATTGAGCTGGGTTATTATAGCCCCACCCACCATGTGCATAAGATATATATATATATATATATATAATTTTTTAAGGAAAAAACATCATCTTCCTCGACAGATAATCAATTTTTTTTAAAAAATGAAACCAACTTGAACCAACGAAACCAAGTCTCCCTCCTCAAGGTAAAATAATTTGTAGGGGCAAATTAGACATTATAATTCTCTCTCCGTCGCACACGTAATATATTAAATTCTTCCTTCCCACACGTAAATAGTAAATTCACCTCCCTCCTACAATTAATTGTCTTTTATTTATATTATTTTTTTAATATAGCAAGATTATATGACACAAATATATATATTTTTAATTAGGTTTTGTTTAGTAAGCATGAAATAGATATAAATGACAATATAAAAATTTTAAGTGGTCAGCCTTGGGAAAATTAATATATATGTAATATATTTTTAAAAAAATTGGTACATGCTTTGTATTTTGTATTAAAGCTAATCATGACTATCATGAAGTTGGTCACCGAGTTGTGCTCTTCAATATATATATATAATTTACCCACTATTTTTTATCTCTTAAAATAAAAAAGGTAAAAATTAATTATGAATAGGAGAGCACATGGGTGACTCATTTAAAACTAATCATAATTATTTTGTGCTCCAATTTAGATGTAATCATTCTTAATTTAGAAACAAAATGAGGTTTTACTCAATATATATATATATATATATATATATATATATTCAATATATCTACTTGTAGTTCGGTTGATAATTTTAAAATTTTAATGTCATTTATACTACTTTGATAAACCAAACGAGCCCTTAGTGGCATACTACTTATTAAATTGAAAATAAAATATTTATTTAGCAAGACTATTAGAAAATAATTATATTTCAATTATTGTTATTACATAATTTAGGGAATTAATTTGAGCCAATCACAAAGACACTTCGCATTGAGTCATTATGAAATATAAATTAACTTGGAAAGCCGTAAACTTTAGCCTGGTTAGAATTATATAAGTATATTTTAAACGCCGTCTCTGACTCGGAAGTTCTTTAAAAATTTTAAATCAATCTGGCCACTGGATCAATGCAAAGGCTCATATAATTGAACGCAAATATAATACAATTAGGCTTGATGGTGGAACTCATTTGAAATACAGGGAATATATTGTACCATAATCAGTAGACCGACAATAATACGCTACCTCGAATTTAGGTGTGGGACACTAGACAGACTGAAATGCTCACCACCTCCTTCTCATGTATGGTTACGGCATTTTAGTGGATTCGTTAGCAGCTTTTGTTCTTTGTTTATTTTTAAAAGTTGGCAGCTTTTGTTTGCTTTGCAAATGATTGGGATCTAGTTGGCATCAAGCTCGGGGACTGTGGCATGGACCAGCCGCCTAAGGCGGTATACTACACTTCTTTTTAAATTTGATTGTCTCAGTATTGTGTACTTTAAAATCCATTTTGTTTGTTTAAAATTACCGTACTCTAATTAATATCTAATTAAATATTGTTAAGAAAAATATTTTTTATGTTTAATACAATATTTTATTTATAATTTTAAATTCCAGTTAATCTTTATTTAGCTCAATTAAACCAAATTAAATATGCTCTATACCAGCCACAAATCCCATATAATAACCAATACCGTATTTAAGACTTCGGTTCGTCACACCATCAAGCCTGCAACCCGGGTGAACCCCAAGGTTAAGGTCTCTCCATTCAATCCGCAAGCACATGATTTGATAAGCTTAAGACAAAACACGTACGTGGTTCCCATAACGCAAGAGTCAGGGGCTTTCTCGTGAACAAGGACGTGGCCAACGTCATGGCGACTGAATGAGAAAACCACCACAAAAAGGTGATGCAAGCAATCTTGACGCTCATCCGGAGTCCAATAATGCACAAGGAAAAGCCATGGCATGCCATTTAATTGCACAAATCAAAACACTTTAAAACAACAGTTTGCATTATTGGCGGTAAATAAGGGGGACATCACATCCATCATGGTCTTCTTCAATCATCGGTCCAAAGAAGAAAGAGGCGACCAATCAACTGATGAAAGAGTGATGAAATAATTTAAAAGTGCTTTCGCTATACTTTAATAATTGAGTCAATCTTGAAGGATTCAAAGTCTATATGCATGCTCTTCATGGACTTGGCCGTGACATCCACAGCTAAAAAGCGTATTAAAGATTTCCGTTACAAGAAGAATATGGGATAGAAGAATGTAAGTAATAGGAATAGTGAAGAGGTAAATGATGGTTTAGGATATGTCTTAGGTATGCCAGTGTAACAACCTTGATTTTTTATGAGCACTAACAATCTAAATCCAACGCGGTGTTTCTCTAAGACTCTAACACGCAGGCAAATGTGAACATACAAATAAATAACAGGAATATCGCGACAATGGCCAATGACCTATACAGCTAAGAGCCGATCGTTTATTTAGTTATCATTGTTGGGTTATCCCTCCTCGTAAATACATAAACTTATAACCCTATTTTGGGCAAAACCAAGATTTTCCAGATTTGGTTAGTTGAAAGGGATAAAAGCAACGTACGACGCATTTCTTCTTCTTTTGTTTCTGGTTTTTGGGTTTTGGAGAAAAACTACTGTAAAGGGAGAAAGGAAATTGTGTAGATTGAAGAAAGGTGGAGGCTTTGTTGAGATCGGCTTCGCAATCGTCAATGGTAACTTCAGTCAAGTTCTTAATCTGTAATAT
The DNA here is from genome assembly GCA_033002965.1 of Piper betle. Taxonomy (NCBI): domain Eukaryota; kingdom Viridiplantae; phylum Streptophyta; class Magnoliopsida; order Piperales; family Piperaceae; genus Piper; species Piper betle. Next base: position 69,300 of record JAURVB010005936.1, on the reverse strand, counting down.
TCTTCCTTTATTGTCTTCTACGACTTTATACCAATTTTATGAAAGTACAGTAAATTGGCATTGGGGAGTTTGTTTTCCAGTGGATCTATTCTGTATCAAAATTATGATATAGTGATTTTGATCCGGTTGTTTGCCCTGTGGTTTTTTCCAAATCTGGGGTTTTCCAAGTAAAATTATCTTGTCGTCTCTCTATTTGCTTGGTACTTTTCATCCTTATATGTTGAAATAAGGATTTGTATTTGGTTTGTTTGGTTAATCCCAACAATCATATCATATACTAGTCTATGTCCGAGCACCATTTCAGTAAAAGTCATCAAAACTACTCTTCTAATATGCAAATATAGCAAAAAACAAAATAAAATTCCTAAGTAGCGAGTATCTCCATCTCGTCGCTCCTAGATCATCTTATACCTACCTACGTCCATAGATAACATTGTCTGCTCACGGTCAAAATTAGGTGATGAGTCCTTTATTTAAATGTATAGTAAATAATAATAATAAGAAGAAACTACGAGTAAACTGCATATCGATTAAACTCGAAAGAAAACCAATGAGATCAACCATCACTCATAAATTTGAACATAACTAAACATAAAAACTAAACATTATATCTGAGCACAAACATCACATGTGGCATAACTTAAATAATAATTTGATAAACTAGTTAACCGGATACTACTCATGTGACATACTAATAAGCCCTAGTAGATTAATATAAAACATAATTAACATGAAAATATATTATTAACATAAATTTTGGTACGATTGAATCTTTGCAACCCTAAATCATTTTTAACATAGTCCATAGTTCAACGTTTGTGACATAAAAAACATCTACATTTCCTCAACCATTGTGGTATAAAAGTTATACGTTATGATTTATCCTTTGCGACTGTGAAATATATATGTAGCTCACCTTTTTCAGCCCTTATTTAAAAACATAAAAACATTTGTTATAGCCAACCTCCATGGCCTCAACATGAAATAACACACAAAAAAATCAAAATAAAAATCATCTTGCTTAAAAGTTGGCTCCAACCTTTAGTAGGCAGGCCTTTGGAGTTTAGCATCTTCACTCCATGGAAATGAAGGTGGGTCACCGCCAAAACCCATATAATTGGACAACATAAACTTGATTTTACTAATGATCACTGGCGCTATAAAAGATAGTAGCCTTTTTCCTTCGTCGGCCCTTGCCTACGGGGATGTCCGAGGGTGACGACATAACACGTCTTTTGTACCGTTAACATATTATAATTTGAAAAATCTCATAAGTAGTTAGCTTTTTTATTGAGTGTAAGCTCTGCTATAGCTTTGACTTATAAGTGTAAAAACATAAAACCTCACGTTTCAGTTTTATTTTGCTTACTTAAACATAATATGTGGGCATACAAACATCATTACATCAAAACACGTTTCGATTAAATCGTTTAAACATCAACAAGCAAGTGTAACATCCTAATGTTCAGTTCAAATGTGAAGCGAACAAAAGTATTATTTTAAATAAGATGGTCTACATCTTTATTTGAATAAATAAAAATCTTAAACTATGGTGGAACGAACAAGCCTCTTGGTGTTCTAAAATACTTTGATTAAATGACATGCAAGAACCTAAGAAAAATATCTATATGCAATGACATGACATATGAGTGCTTCAACAAACTATCCCATCAACAAGTAACAAGATAATTGAAAAGGATTTTGGTATGGAGCCAAATAATTAAAACACTTGAATAATTAGATTAGTACAGAAATATAACGACAAAGGATCTTTACCAATGAAGATACTCAACAAAATAATGTGACTATAAACAAATAATCAGAATAAATATCAGTGAACTAGTCAAACTATACAAGTTGTAAGGATTTGTATTGTAACAAATATTAATTTTTATTATTTTTATTTGATGCTATTTAGACAATTTAGATGAATATACTTAGTATTTTGACCAGAATAATTTTCTTTTTATATTTTAAACATATCCTTTAACCTCCTGAAAGCATCTTATTAACCTAGGAAAATTCCTAGCCACGTTCTAACCCTTACCTAAACCATAAAGGTCACCAAGGTTTGATCACTTAACAATATTCGACTAAATTTGAGGAATTTAGCCCTTACGATTAATGAAGAAACCTTTTTTATGTCGTTTTCAATTAAATGACCATAAAGACCATTATAAGTGAAAAACAAACATTGAACAAAGAATCCGACCAGGCAAACAATAAAAAATATATGGTTTTTCCTAATGTTGAGACAATTTACCTTACCATTTACTTGTTTTACCAAATTTCCTTTGACCGATTGCCAATCTTCCATTCTTTCACACAAGGATTTGATAAGTATAAATAACCATTTCTCATAATTATTCAATGTATTACATACCATAATATATTTAAAATACAAACAAAAATTTATCCCTATCAAAAATACTAAGTATGTCTGTAACATCCCAATTTCGGTTTACTTAAGAACCAAATCAGAAATATTACGATCGAGTCGATTCATGTTTAAAATTGTTGGTCGGCATGACTCGATCGATAAAATAGATCGAAACAACCTTCTTAGTGTCATGAGAAAGGAAGACATTATTAAATACACGTCAAGACACATCAAACATAAATAAAAGTAAGAAAGTAAATAACTGTGTTGAGCATAAGTGTATGTAGCATTTATCTGTCCTCCCACCAAAGTCGACTCAGGATTTGCATGACCTACATATATTATATGAAAAATGTCAGTAATGAATATTACTGGTTTGAAAAATAACTAATATAATCTGGCAAATGGGTATTCCATTACCTACGAAAACTTATGAAACTTCAAGATTGCCTGACATTGGGCGGTAAGCAAACATACTTAAACAATTGTCGGCTTGCATGCGTAGCTCATATTCATATTCATATATACAACACTTACGCCCTCACACCTTTCATATCACCTGACACAGTACTTGAGTGGCAAAATGAACAATTAAATTAGTGCCACATATTCTGGAAATGTGCTGCATTACATAATACCATCATACACCACACTACCCCATGGTTTAAAGGAGGACTAGTGCAATTCATATATATCTCCATACTGCTCACTCTATTATTAGTGAAATCCATAAACATGTGCGTACTCATATAATAGGCTTAGGAAAGAGGCTTGTCTCATATATTTTTGGAGTTTCAGTTTGAAAACCAACAAGGGATCACATCCTTGTAGTTTTATAAAACATGTGTAGAAAACACAGCTACATGGCCCGACATCGGAGGGATCCGATAAAACACCGCCGATGCCGCCCTATGTATAAAACACGATAAAACTCGACACGCAAGGAGTCAAGCAAAGAGGGAGAGTATTACGGATATGTGGTCCAAGCTCCAAACGTATCTGCACATCTACTATAACACTCCAAATCCGGTTCACGCTCGTGAACCGAACCAGCATGTTACAGGCCTCGATTAGGTCGGCTAACCTAAACCTAACTCATGCGGATCCAATCTTGGCGTCTTAAGATGAAGATACAACTCGCAATGTATAGATGAATGCACAAATCCTAACATGGTACTACATGAATGACATGCAAATCAAAGTACGCACCAAGACAATCCCGATAAAAATTAAAATTATTTTGAAATATAGCGGACAGAGTTTCCCCTAAAAATGCAATTAGGGTCCACCCTGTCAAATATACATATGCAATATATATATATATATATATATATATATATATAACCATATATCAAACAATTTCATTCATACAAAATACAAAATCTAACATGCTGTAACTCATTTTGAACTTGGGTCTCAACCCACCATGCTTCCATTGCGCAATTTATTTGTGTTCACATCATCTCATCATCTCTTAGCACTTAATTACATCCCATCATCATATCTTAAGCATTTAATCACATCATATCATGTCTCAGCATTTCACGTCATTCTCAAGATAATAACTTCATAACAAAAATATTAATTACTCTATCGACTGACATGTGTGCAAACGACATCATTGCTCCTCCGCCCAAGCTGGCTCCTCCAACTCGTGATTATTACCTACATATAGTATAAAAACACGTCAGTAACAAGTGTTACTGATCCAGAAAATAAAATAACTATAACAAGCTGGCTATGAGAGCAAACTCTCATATGAAAGAAAACATCATATACTCCACGTGAACACTCTGAAGGGCACTACTAAGGAGCCACTGGGCTGCAGACCCGGTAGCATCCCGAACTTATTGATCTGCTGCTGCTGATGCCGCTCTCGGCATTTTCTTACTTCATTTTCTGGTCTCAAATCCTAAGCCCTCTCCTTACCTCCATATTTCTCCTGGCCTTGAGCACGAAGGCCGAGTACTCTCAGGCAGTCGCCTTTAGTACCCTTTACACCACAAGTCCGGACATGCGCTGTACTAAACAGTACCCGTAAACCTCCACGTTCTCCGGGTGTGAGGAACTCAAACGCGGAGTTGTCAGGATCCCTCGGGAATGGAACAATCCGCTGGCACTAATCTAGAGCCCACTTTGACTGTCACGGCATCCGCTCATGGTACGTGCAGTCGGTTTCTTCATCTCTCGTCTCACTGAAAACGCGAAAACTACTATATATATAGGGTTGGGTAGGGATTTATATAATAGGCCCGAAGGCAACTTGTGGTGGATCTTGTTTTCGAAATCATCCTCGAGGGATCTCATCCTCGAGGGGTTATTAATCCGGAAATTTGTTCGGTTAAATGACCCGAGTTAAGTGGGATCCGATAAAACGCCACTTAACCCGCCCTGCAGATATTAAATCAAACATACAATAGAAAAGAATAAAACAGAGTCGAGTCCTAAACGGACCTGGTAGAAGCTCCAAGCGTGTCATCGCGCCTAGGCGACGAGCTCCTACTCCGTACCTACACATCAAAACTAAATACTAACGCCCGCTAACTAAATGATGCATCAAACTCAATAAATATCAATCAACAATCAAATAATCATAAGTATGAAAATAATTCTAACTAATCCTATTCATACCAATTTTACTGTGTTTTTACGTCATACTCGATTAGCATGCTCATATTTACTTATCTCATTAGATCACTTATCCTCCATGCACTATCAATCACATCATGTAACTTATCACTTCATCACTTATCCTCCATGCACTATCAATCACATCATAAATCAACCCTAGCATGCTGTGCTAACAATCATCAAGTTTAAATTATCAATTCGGAGGTAATTATACCTCACGTCATCGGCAATTGGCTACGGCTAGGGTTTTGTCGCGCGTCTCAGAGCTCAAATTCGACTCTCGGTGACGTCCGAAGTCGATCAGGTTCGACTAAATGAGCTCCGCGGAAGATCCGGCGAATTCCATCGAATCCGGTTTTCCGGCAAGTTTTGGCGATTTTTCGGCAGGTTTCAGTGGTTTTCCGGCGACAACCACTGGCGGCGTCTACTAGCTGGATAGGGTCATATTGGGTACCATTGGAACCGGCTCGACGAGCCCGACGCATCTTCAATGTCGACGTGGCCAGCGGAGGTGGCAGCTCGCCGGAAAATAGCTAAAATAGTGGTGGTGGCGATGGGTAGCTAGATCCAGCCGGCCTGGGCGGCGATGGCCTGGCTTGGGTGGTCGAGGGTGTTGAGGCTACAACTGGATTGTGGTGGCGACGGTCGCCGGCAGTACGATCGGCGATAAAAGCGCGACTGGACAATGGCCGGCGGCACTTGGGGCAGCACGACGACGCCATGACAGGGCTAGGCGGCGACGCCCGGTGGCAAGGCGACGACGGCGCCGGCGGTGGTGGCACCAAACAATAGGGGTGGCTAGGGTTTGTAAGGGGAAAGTGTCAAGGGAGGAGAAGAAATGGTTGGGTGGCAAACTTGTAAATATTACTTGACTCGACTCTGTCTCAAGTCAAGAATAATAACTAAGTCAGTAGAAAATCCAAAAATCCAGAAAAATTGGGAAAAATCCAGAAAAATAAAACAATCTAATGCGGTAATCTAGAAAAATCCACCCAAATCTAACGCGGTAATCTAAAGCGGTAATCTGGAAAAATCTAGAAAAATCCAGAAAAATCCTAGAAAATAAAACAATCACCGAAACATCATAATAATATGCTCTAGAACTATCAACCCACCCAAACTGCCCATAACACGTCCTAACGCGGTAATAGCCTAAAACTAATTTTACGATCCACTATATACAAAAAAGAAAAAATTAACTAGCATACTCTCATATATTCTGATAACTCATTCTATTATACTGTGTTCATGACATTATCATCATATACTTGGGTACGCATGACCCTCATAGCTCATACACGCTACTGGCGTCGGCTCAGTACTCGTGTTCTGAATCTGACTCGACTCGAAACGAACGGTTGAATCGACCGGTTCTGAATATAAAACCCTGACTCGAATTGTTGGTTTTACATCTACGGTAAGCTCGAACTCTGAAGCCTACATCGGAACGCACTGCTAAGTAAAATACTTTTGTCTCTATATGATGCATGCTCATGGTGTGTAGTCATTATCATCAATACATTCTAATAAAAAAAGACTGCACTAAATAAACATACCGCTAAACACACAACATGTAAATCGAGATGTAATAAAGAAAATAACTAATAAAAAATAATAAATAAATAAATACATACAATCATGAATAAATAGATAGATGATAAATACATAAAAACAATCAATACTCTGATCATAAAATAATAATATCATATACTATATACGTAACTGGCTAGACACGAGTAAATATTATATATACTCGTGCTAGTAATCATATAAATATTTAAATAAATAAATACATAATCATTCTATAAATAAATAAATAAATAATATTTAATTTTAATAAATTATGAATAATAATAATAATAATATCATAATCATCATTACAGAATACATAATTAAATATGCTTAAATAATAACATACACATATGAACAAATAAATACATATACAATTTAGTAAACATAATAAGACTAATATTCATATGTAAATATAATATTAATAATATCAACCAATCATGTAAACATTCATCATATATGATATACATATAAACAAAAATAAATAAATAATAACGAATAAATAACTAATAATGAATAAATAAATAAATAAATAAAAATAATCATAACATCCAATCATGCTAAATCATGTGAATATGCATCTAAACTAATATGAGGGGGTTCTTGAATTACAAAAAATGGTCGAGAAACGGCCGAAAACAGGCTAAAACTAAGCCGAACCAGATCGAACCGAGCTGAACCAGACCAAACTGAGCTAAACCAACTTGATCTAGGTTAACTGAGAAACTAGGCTGGGTTGACTGGGTGGACATGAACTTGATCACGGGCAGGCGGACTCGGAAGCAGACCACGAACCAGGCAAATAGGTCGGACAGGGACGGTGGTGCCCATCGCCAAAAAACGGCCGTGGTTTCGTGGTGGAGGCTGCCATTGGTCTTGATCGAAAGAGGGAGGATAGGGAACGTAATGGTAGTGACGGTTGGAGGGGTTTGGCCGCTGGTCGGCCAAAAAATGACAAGAAAAGGAGCGGATCACCACCAGGTGCGGCGACACCGTTGGCGGCAATTGCAGCCGTGGCGATAGTCATGGGTAGCCTCAAAATGTAGATCTTGGGGAGGGGAAGCCATCAGGGTGGTTGGCTTCCTCGAAGGACACTCGCCGGCACTAGAAAATGGCCCGAAAGGATGGTGGCAGTAATGGTGTAAAAGTTTGAAAATCATGAAATATCCGTTGGGTGGAAGATAGGGTTGAGTGGATGGCCCAGATCTTGCCATGTGGCACGATCAGAACTCCGACAACTAGTTGTCTAGTGGGCCCACTAATGGGTATATGCAATATACATATAATGGAAAGCTCAGATCGAGACCGTCTAAAGTTTAAACGGACTCGAGTCCTAAAAGTGACTCTATAGGCAAGAATCGAGGTAAAAAGGCTAAATAGGCATTGAACCTAGAACTACGATCAAACTGGGCCCAAAAGGGCAATATCCAGTGATCTGAAATTCCTATGTTGCATGCAAATAAAATACACAAAAAATTCAAACGAATACTAAACGCTGCAATGGCCTAGATCTAGGCTTAAAATTTTGGCTAACTTATAAAAATCATATGTATATTTGTATATACGTTAATAACTCAGGCTCTATTATATCATAACTGAAACTATCATATGCATATTGGGTATACTCAACCTCAATAATATGCCTATATAGCCATTTGGGCCTCATGCTCATACTCATAAAATTGTTTTGGCTCAAGCTCGCTCAAGTCGATTCAAGACTGCCTGAACTGGACAAAACTAAAACGGGTAAAACCCTAACCCAGAAATAGGGTTTTACAATGTCCATCTAAATTATCCAAATAATATCAAATAAAAGTAGTTAAAATTACTAGATGTTACATCCTCCTCCCCTTAAGGAAATTTTGTCCCCAAAATTTATTCACTCGAATAATTTTGAATATTTTTCTTTCATGTAAGTCTCCAACTCCCAAGTAGTGACTTCAAGTCCATGGGTCCTCCATAAGTTTTTTACCATCGTGATTGTCTTAGTCCTCAACATTGCTTCCACCCTATCAAGATTCTTTACCCTCTTCTCAATATATGGCATGTCATTCCTAATTTCTAGATCTTTGTAATCTATTTTATTAAAAGGATCAAGAATGTATTTCTTCAATATTGAAGACATCATGAGTTGTAGACATTAGCTGGTCATGCAATATGATATGCAACGTCATCTACTCTCTTGAGAATCTCAAACGGCTCTACATATCTCTGACTTTGCTTCTCTGATTTGTCAAATCTCACCACTCCTCCAATTGGTGATATCTTTAGGAAAATTGGCTCCCCAACCTTGAATTCTAAAGGTCTTCTTTTAAATCAGCATATGACTTTTGTCTATCTTAAGTTGTTTTCATTCACTTCTTGATCAACTACACTTGCCTTGCCACATCCTCAATTAATTCTGGTCCAACTATCACAGGATCTTTATTGTCCAACCAACAAGTTGGGGATTCAAAAGGTGTCATACCAATTGCGGATTGAAAGTTATTATTATAAGCAAACTCCACTAATGGTAGGTAATCATCCCAACTACCTTGCCAATCAAGTAATCATCCCAACTACCTTGCGTCATCTCTAATTGTCTATCAGTCTTAGGATGAAAAGTTACGCTAAATTCAACTTTGTGCTCATAACATCTTAAAATTCCATCCAAACTCTTTAAGTAAACCGTAGATCCCTACCCAATAAAATAGACACAAGTGTTCTATGTAATTTCACTAAATTCTCCATATAGAAATTAACTAACTATTGAATGCTCATATTCATTCATATAGGAAAGAAATGAGCTGATTTTGTTAGCCAGTCAACCACTGACCCATTTTGCATTGTGGTTCTTTCTGGTCATTGGCAATCCAACTACAAAATTGCTAGTAATGTCTTCTCATTTCCACTTAGGAATTTTTGGTGGTTGAAGTTATCCTTCAAGCCTTCAATGTTCAAATTTCACTTAAAGACACACCTAACAGTTAACCACAATTTCAGTCATATCCTTTTTAATACTCAGCCACCAATACATCCATTTCATGCTTTGGTACATTTTTGTCACTTGTGGACAATGGTGTACTTAGAATGATGTGCCTCTTATAGAACTTCATTCCTTAACTCCTCATTAAATGGTATACTATTTGATTATTTTAATGACGTGCAAGTATACACAGTCGAAACAAGTAATATATTGATAAATTTTCAAGTATCGTCCCATAGAGAGATAAATTTACTTATGTTAATAAGTAGAAAATAGAACTAAGAGCAAAACAACAACAAAAAGAGATTTTTAGTTTAAGATAAATTTTGTTCTAGAGTCGAATTTCCCTTAACATGAAATTAATCTTCGTCACATCTTACTCTTATCTTCTATTCTCCCAAATTGCTGATCCAGGATAATTATATTATATGGTGGCTTCTACTCCTTCATGCTTCTATTATTTTGCCTCAATTTTTACCTCCTGGTGATAATTGATTAATCAATAAAATAACGCATTAAGATTTGCCTTACAATCACATACAGTGTTGTGTATCTCCTGACTACAATGACAAACAAGTCAAAAGACTCGTCGTATGATGAATTATAAATGACAAATCTAATTAATTTCTCTCGAAATCTAATTAAACCTCATTATCTAAAAAATAGGCGATCAAACTACTCTTAGCATTAATAACATGATAATTCAAACAATCCAATTGAACAAATGAGTAAGAGGTTGAAATGAATTCAATTATACAATGTTAAGTTCCATTCTTTTCTAGAACGAAATAAAAGATTACTCCTTAATAAAAATAGAAAACAAATAAAAGAAGAAACTACTTTTCATTATGAAAGGAAAAGAATTACAAAAACTAGACTATTTCTAAGCCAAGAGTTGAGATATCTCAAATAACAAATGACCACCCTGTTATATAGAAGATGAGATGGCCATAAGATACATGAATTCAAGGAAAGTGCTCACAAATCAATATATTCGAATTGATTATGATGTCCATTTAAATTTCCAACTCCTCGACATACTCAAATGCAGCCAAAGCAATGTACATTCATCCTCATCGAGCTTTGTGAACTCCTTATAGTAACCATTAGGTGACCATGGCCTTTCAATTCCAAAGCTTAATTTGTTTTATCTTTTTCTGCATTAAAACTCCAAAATTAAGTATATCTCATAAAATATTAATTAACTAAAATAAAACCAGAAATATCACCTAATTAATGATGTTTATACCCGGGATGTACAAAATCACGTTAAAAACATAGATAAATATTGTATGCTTTAAACACTTAACACACTCCCAAACTTAAATTTTTGCACGTCCCAAGCACAATATCACAACCAAGAAAATATTACTACACAAAAATATTTAGTCCTCATTATGTTCTTATATGATTCTTAATCAAACTATCCAGAGGTAACAAGATGTCAATCAAATCAGAAATTCCCTTTCATCAATCACACCCAAAAGAAGGTTTTCCGTGTGTATGTGTGTAGTTAATCCTTTTGCTTATCCTTCTCATATGCAACAAGAAAACAACACTCTGGCTCATGTCAAAATATGTTTTTCATTCGCCCTCATCTCCACTAACATAATCATTTTTTTTAAAAAAATTATATATGTATGCAACAAAGATAACTAGCTTTACCTTTTGACGCAAACCCCCATAATTACTAAGTTACAAAGGCCCGAGTTACTGAGCAAATTAGTCATTGCTCTAATTTGTTTCTTTTAACAATAGACAGCTTTACCTTTGACGCAAACCCCTATAATTACTAAGTTACAAAGGCCCGGTTACTTAGCAAAGTAGCCAATATGCAAACAGACATAATTAGTTTCACCTTTTGACCCAAACCCCCGTAATTACTGAGTTTCAAAGGCCCAATTACTCAGCAAAGTAGTCATTGCTTCAATTTATTTATTTTGTTTTTTTGTTTTTTAATGAGGAAACTAAAAATGCTAAGGCAAACCTAAAACAACTAGAGCTGTCATGCAAATTCTTACGATTAAAGGATTTTTCCTATTACAAAACATTCATTAAAATCATCTAAACCAAAGGATTGTGAAAATAATATAAGGTAGAGAACTAACTCTCTAATGCAATCATTTACTCCGTTTATCCCTCATATCAATGATTCAAGTTTTCCCAAGAAAGGTTAGACTAATTCACATGTATCTATCATTGAACCAAGAGACTAATATACTGTTGCATAATAAAATTCTTACACTAAACTATACTATATATATGCATATCTAAATCGAAACATGAGTCAAGCATGAACAATATACACAGAATTAAGGCATCCCCACACACTTAAACTAAACATTGTCCTCCATGTTAGAAAATAAAGAGCAGTGCAAGAGGACTCCGTCAACCAATAAGTCAGTGGATGATTATCGTGAATGATCAATTTGGACTTGACCCATGGTACAAAATAAAACAAATATTAAAAATCTAAAAATAAACTTTTAAAAGAAATCACTTGGGTTGCCTCTCAAGAAGCACTTGGTTTAACATCTCCAGCCGTCATTGGCCACTTCTTTCATGTTTGGGTTGAGTCGTCATTGGTGCTCTACATTTAGACTGCATCCATCCACTATGTAACACTCCAAATCCTGTTCACACTCATGAACCGAACCCGACATATTACAGGCCCCGGTTAGGTTGGCTAACCTGAACCCAACTCGTACGGATCTAATCTCTGTGTCTTAAGATGAATATACAACTCACTATGCATGAATGAATGTACAAAACCCTAACATGCTACTATATGGAGGACATGCAAACTAATTTACACACCAATACAAGTAGGATAAAAATCAATACAAATTCTGACAATAAAATAAACAGAGTCTCCCTTAGAAGTGCAATTATCGGCCCTATCAACACATATACATATATACATATGTATATATATATATATCAAACAACTTCATTCACACAAAATCTAATCTACTGTATACTCATTCTAAAGCTTGGGTCTCAAACCACCTGTGTAGTCTATTCACATTTCTCATCATATCATCATGTCTTAACATTTGATCACAGCATATCATCATGTCTTAGCATTTAATCACACCATTCATAATAAAATAACATCATAAACAAATTGTTAACCGCTCTATCGATTGACATGTGTGCAAGCAACATCAATACTCCTCCGTCGAGGTTGACACATCCAACTCGTGATTATCACCCACATATAATATAAAAACACATCAGTAACGCTTGTCATCCATATAGTATAATGTTAGGGTCTTGTGCATTCATTCATGCATGGCGAGTCGGTATCTTCATTTTAAAATGCCGAGATTAGATCTGCATGAGTTGGGTTCAGGTTAGCCAACCTAACCGGGGCCTAGTAACATACTCGGCTTAGTTCACGAGTGTGAACTGGATTTGGGTGTTACACACCAAGTTGATCCTATGCATATAAAAGGATGGATTGATGCCTTTTATGTTTGCTATAGTCGAAGCAATAGCTAACTTGTGATCCTTTAGTATTCTAATCAGCTTCTCTTCCTGTAACATAGTTAGCTCCGAAGAAATAATAACAAGAAGAGTGTCATTAGGCCCTGAAGAAAGTATACTTGAAATGTTTTGGAAGTTGCTTTAGCTCCAAAATAGGTGGTACGTCAACTGATGGCAGCAATCTATGGTATGGCAGATCTAAGGTTTCCACAACTCTGAATCTCCGAGGCAAGATTAGTAACAAATCTAATACTTTAACCATCTCTTCCACATCAGTAACTTCTTCACAAAGAGAATTTATGGCCTTATGTAATGAATCACTCAACTGATCCCCTTGTACATTATTTTATCAAATAGTTCAATTCTAGAACAATCATATGTTGCATCCGGGCAAGTCATGGATTTAAAGATGTTATATATGACATAATCGTTGTTTACCTTAAGTGTAAGTTTTCCAGCAGCTATGTCAATCAGTGTTCTCCTAGTTGCCAAAAAACTTCTCCCGACGATGAGTGGTATATCGTCATTCCTTCCTTCCATTTCTAGCACCACAAAATCTGCAGGAAAGATAAACTTGTCAACCATTATTAAAACATCTTCAATGACTCCTTTAAGATATACAAATGACCGGTCAGCCAATTGGAGTGTGATGTTGGTAGGAGCAATGTCCTAGATCCCTAACCTTTTGAAAACAGAAAAGGCATAAGATTAATGCTAGAACCTAAGTCACATAAAGCATTACAATGAACATTTCCTCCAATTGAACATGGAATCACAAATTTTTCTGGGTCTTTCATCTTAGGAGGTAGTTTTCTTGGAGGACAGCACTACATTCCTCTATCATGGCCACAACTTTATTGCCATCTACTCTCCTCTTCTTTGCTAGAATATCCTTCAAGTATTTCATATAACTAGGCATCTGTTCAAGTACTTCAGCGAAAGATATATTAATTTGTAATTTCTTAAATATATTAAGAAATTTTTTGATGTATTTTTCATTACCTTGTTTCCTCAGTCCAGAAGGAAATAGTACTTTTTTTTACTTCTTCTATATGTACCTCATCTTTCTCTTTTCCTTGCTAACCAACGGAATGTGTTCATGTTCGTCAGTTAGCTTTTCATCTTTTCCTTAACTTCATTGGGCTGAAATGGTTCTTGTAAAGTAATACCACTCCTAGTTGTCTCGGCTTTGCAATGCTCTTGACCATCTTTCCTTGGTTATTCTGGTTGGCTGGGAAGTAGACCCTTGGGTCGCTCACAAATCAATGTATAATTGCAACACAACTTGTTGCTTAAACTGTTGTTGTTGTTGTTTGCTAATTCTTCATGAATTGTTGCATAGTTTGTTGTATAGAATTGAACATTTAGATCAAATCTGGTTGTTGTGGCTGAAAAGGAAGTGAAGGAGGTCGAGAATGTTGTGATGGTGGTGGCGGATTATTGAGGACAACAGCTGATTGTGGACAATTATTCCATGAAAAGTTGGGGTTATTATGCCAGCCCGCATTGTAGGTATTGAAATAGGGATTGTTGTTCTTATTAAAGTTGCCTACATAGTTAACTTGATCTGTTGCACATTAACTTGTAGAATGCCCTTGTCCACACCATTCACACCTTGTCTCCATACCCTTAACCTGTCCCTGCATATTAAGGTTTTGAGTTTGATTAGCTAAAGGACTAACCTGTGTAGATAAAGTCCATTGGCTGCCACATCAACTATATTTTTGTTTGCCCCAACAACCTGTTATAGAAAGTTTGGAGTTGCATCCATCTTTCTATACCATGGTTGAGACACTTTTTCAACAATTCTTTAAATCTTTCCCATGCCACAAAGAGAGATTCACCATCAAATTGTAAAAAAGATAAAATTTAGTTATGTAATTTAGCAGTTTTAGAAGGAGGAAAATATTTTAACAAAAATTTTTCACACAGTTCATCCCAAGTGGTAATTGCATCTAATGATGACAACCACTCTTCGCACTTCCTATTAATGAGAATGGAAATAATCGAAGGCGGAAAGCATCGTCAAAGACACCATGTTACTTATACATATCACAAACAGATAAGAAATCGATGATATGCCTATTGGGATTTTCAGTAAGTGACCCACTAAATTGTCCTATAGTTTGTAACATGTTAAATAAAACTGGTTTAAGCTCGAAGTGGGTCGCATCCACCGGCGGTGCAATAATACTAGGTTGTAACCCTCTTGCAAGAGGTATAAACCAATCTTGGATTGCCCTATTGTCATCATTGGCTATTGCTACAATCAGTGGAAGTGGAAGCATTTGTTGCTATTGTGGAGTCATCCATAGCTTCTTCTTCTATTGCTTCTTGTGCTCTTCTTCCGAAGGCACACAAGTTTCTCAAAGTCCCTTCAATCTCCAGATCACAAGAAAACAAAGGTGATCGCACTAATTGATGTATAAATAAATGATAACAATGAAGAAGACAATGATATAGTGTGTGTGTGTGTGTGTATTTATTTATATATATATATATATATATATATATATAAATCAGATACTAAAATCTAAAATGAAAAGAAAAACTCACAATTATAATCCTAAATTAACTAAGAAAATTCGATCTCTTCGGCAATGGCCTCAAAAATATTTTTGATTATCTCAATGAAGTACAAGAATATACTGTCGAAACAAGTAATATAATGATAAATTTTCAAGTATCATCCCATAGAGAGATAAATTTACTTATATTAATAGTAGAAAATAGAACTAAGAGCAAAACAACAACAAAAAGAGATTTTTAGTTTAAGATAAATTTTGTTCTAGAATCGAATTTCCCTTAACATGAAATTAATCTTTGTCGACATCTTACTATTATCTTCTATTCTCTCAAATTGCCGATCTAAGATAATTATATTCCATGGTGGCTCCAACTCCTTCATACTTCTATTATTTTGCCTCAATTTCTACCTCCCGGTGATAATTGATTAATCAACAAAATAACGCATTAAGATTTGCCTTACAATCACATACAGTGTTGGGTATCTCCCGACCACAATGACAAACAAGTCAAAAGACTCGTCCTATGATGAATTATTAATGACGAATCTAATTAATTTCTCCCAAAATCTAATTAAACCTCATGATCTAAGAAATAGCCGATCAATCTACTCTTAACATTAATAACATGATAATTTAAACAATCTAATTGAATAAATAAGTAAGAGGTTAAAATGAATTTAATTAAACCATGTTAAGTTCCATTCTTTTCTAGAACGAAATAAAAGATTACTCCTTAATAACAATAGAAAACAAATAAAAGAAGAAACTACTTTTCATTATGAAAGGAAAAGAATTAAAAAAACTAAACTACTTCTAAGACAAGAGTTGAGATATCTCAAACAACAAATGACCACCCTTTTATATAGAAGATGAGATGGTCATAAGATATATGAATTCAAGGAAAGTGCTCACAAATCAATATATTCGAATTGATTATGATGTCCATTTAAATTTCCAACTCCTCGACATACTCAAATGCAGCCAAAGTAATGTACATTCATCCTCATCGAGCTTTGTGAACTCCTTGTAGTAACCATTAAGTGACCATGGCCTTTAAATTTCAAAGCTTAATTTGTTTCATCTTTTTCTACAGTATAACTCCAAAATTAAGCATATCTCATAAAATATTAATTAACTAGAATAAAATGAGAAATATTACCTAATTAATAATGTTTATACCCGGGAAATACAAAATCACATTAAAAACATGGGTAAATATTGTATACTTTAAACACTTAACATATACACAATTTACTTCAAATTTGAAGACTCTAACATCTCCCTTTTGTACTAGGTCTAAAAGAGTGATCAATTTTTTTAATTTCTCATCTTCAGCTTAAACCACTTTAACTCTATCCACAAGGTCGTTAGAAATACTCAAATTTGTCATTTATGATTTAAGCTTACATGTCAAATTCACCTCTATGATATCCTCCATTATCTTCCATTGATTAGCCATCATATTGGATAATTCCCCCAATAGATTTTTACTTAGAGCATCTGCTACAACATTAGTCTTCCCTATATGATAGGAGATACTAAAGTCATTAGCCTTGATAAAATATAATCATCTCTTTTGCCTCAAATTCAAGTCTTGTTGTGTGAAGATATACTTTGGGCTTTTGTGATTTGTAAACACTTCAAATCTAGTGCAATGTAAATAATGTCTCCATGCTTTCAAAGCAAATGCTACCACTCACAATTCTAAATAATGAGTTTGGTAGTTCTTCTCATGCACTTTTAGTTGTCTCGGAGCATAAGAAATCACTTTTCCTTGCTACTTCAAATCTTCTCCATATCCTTGATTAGGTGCATCAATTTAGTTAACGAATTCATCCAAACCATGCGGTAATATAAGAAAAGGTGTTGTACTCAAATACTTCTTCAAAGTTTGAAAGCTTTCATCACACTTAGCATGCCATGTGAATTTATTGTCCTTTTATGTTAAGGAAGTTAGTGGCATTGTAATTGCATAATAATTCTGGATGAATCTCCTATTCTAACTCGCAAATCCAAAAAGCCTCCAAACTTCGGGGACATTCTTCGGCAGTTTCTACTCCATGACCATTGCCACTTTATCCAACCGCTACTTCATCCTTATATATAATGTGACTTAGAAATAAAACTTCCTTCGTCCAAAAGTCACACTTACTAAACTTGACATATAGCTATTTTTTCCTCACCACATCTAATGTCATTCTTAGATGTTTTTTATGGAGTTCTTCATTATCAAAATAGATGAGAATATCATCCGAAGCAATAAATACAAACTCATCAAGGTATTTATGAGAAATCCTATTCATTAAATCCATAAAAGCTGTGGGGTGAATTGGTCAAACCAAATGACATAACAAAAAACTTAGTGTCTATACCAAGTTCTTAATGCACTTTTAATTACATCAAGATCTCTAATTCTTAGTTGATGATAACCTAATATTAAATCAATCTTTGAGAATACACTGACACTCTTCAGTTGGTCGAACAAGTTATCAATTCTTGGAGGTAAATATTTGTTCTTAATTATGACTTGGTTCAACAATTGATAATCAATGCACAATTCTTATAGATCCATCTTTCTTCTTGATAAACAAAACTAGTGTGCCCCATAGTGATATACCTGGTCCTATAAAACCATTGTCAAATATCTCCTTAAGCTTTCTTTTCAGCTCTTGAATTACTTTAGAAATTGGAGTTGTCCCCGGTAGCAAGTCAATTTAAAACTCGAACTCTCTTTGATTGGTAATCCTAGTAATTCCTTTGGAAATTCATCTAAGTACTCTATGACCACTCTAACATTAGAAAGATCTACTTCTTATTGTTCCATACTTGATTCAACTACACTTGCTAGAATCTCAGCATCCTTTTAGGAGATATTTGGCTGCTTTAACAAAAGAAATTATGCATGGATGGAATACATGTTCCTCCCCATAAAAAACCATTTTATTTTCCTTATTTTCACTTTCTCATAAAAGATATACTTTCTTCCTCTTACAATCTACGATGGCATGGTTCTTTTACAACTAATCCATCCTTAAAACTACATCAATTCCCACCACATAACATATTGCTAAATCTTTGCCAATAGTGTGAGATTACTAAATCCATCTACACACAAAAAGAGATAAACACCTTTGAAATACTTTAGTTATCTCTATTATTCTATCTTTAAGGGATGGGGTGCACTTTGATATTTCAACAAGGAAAACTTATTAGTAATATGCACACAACAAATTTACTGACCGAGTTCAGATACCAACTGTAACATTTGGCCTTTTTAATTTATATATATATATATATATATATATATATATATATATATAACAAAGAACATATCATTACTTAATTAAAAAAATAAATTAAACAATTAAATAAATAAAACTAGGTAATATTGCACATGAAATAAAAGAGCTGGATCTTGTCAATATCCATAAAATACTAATAATGAATCCATAACAATATAAAAATATATCCAAGTTCCAAATATCAGATCAACCTAATAAAAATCTTTACATCTAATTGTCTTATTACATAAAAATATATCTAGCACTAATATAGAATTAAAGATAATTCTAATAATAATTATCCATCCCTTTGCTCTTAAAATCTTCACCTTCTAACTTCCGTACAAAGATAAATTTTGTTCGCTCAGTACTAGGTAACCATATAAGATACTAATGATAAATATAGCACTAATATAGAATTAAAGATAAATCTAATGTTGATTATCCATCCCTTCACTCTCAAAATCTTCACCTACTAACCTCCGTACAAAGATAAATTTTGTTCACTCAGTACTAAGTAACCAGTATTGAGTCCTCTACTAATATACATAGTAAACAATAATAAAAAAATACAGATAAACCAAGTAAGCATCGATACAAGTAATTAATAGCATAAAAGTTTACATTTCCAACATGTACATAATACATAATATTCAACATAAATCATAAATATAAATAAGTATAAATATGGTCTATTCTTTATTTACAATCAAACAATATTAGCTCTATTATTCACCTAATTAATCTAATTTCACCTTAGATTAGAGTGTAGCTATCCTTTAGTATCCTTTACTCTTCATATTTTATACTTTTGGGATTCACTAACCTTTGTATTAGCTTCATCCCTTTATTCAAATATTAGTGAGAAGACTACCCTTTGTAGTAGTTTTGTCCCACTTAGTTGCCTCATTACACACCCTTGTAGTGTGTTTAACATTCACATTTCATGACTTAATCACTGATTTAATGACATACCACACACATCATCAGCTCATCTTTTTCACAATAATAAAACAAGACAAAACAACTATTATTATTAACTTTGTTTATATGATATTATATTACTCATCGACCATGACTATTTTTCGAGTTTGCATCTCAACTCTTGGGTTTTACATGATGATCAGCTACACAACTCTTTAAATCAGTCCTCACAAATGATCATAAAAGCTGCAAAAGTGTACAGTAATCTTCCCAACTATGGCACTGGCTAGTATGGATGCCCGAAGTTTTATAGGTACGACTCGTCAGTTTAAATAATTTCTCTTTCATTATAAGTTAAGCTTAGGCCTTGTCATTGCTTTAACTTAATATTATGAAAACATCAAAACCATGTGTTTTAGTTTGCATTTATCCCTCAGTCAAACTACCTAACATGAATTAGGTTTCACATCTTTTCATACACATCAACACATGATTTGACTAAACTATTTAATCACAAAACAATATGAGGATCATAAAATTACCCAAATAGCAACTAAACGGACCTAGTCAATAGCCTCCCAAGCTCCAAAACATCTCAACTATCACCCTCCTAGTTTGAGCAATGGAATAAATACTAAACATAACTACACGACTAGATGTACATGTATGCATGCATGACTTGTCATGAATATGATCAATGATTCATCAATCATTCAACATATTAATAATCATTAAAATATAAATTTAACATTATACTAACATCAAATAATGATTAACTAATCATAAGTATGACATATAAACAACATGGTATTGATATAACTAAAGAAAACTAAGGTTTTACACCTCTGAATTTGAAAATTCATACTCTGAATTTTTTTGAAATTTATGTCAAAAAAACCTAGTCAATTCGAGATATCCAATGCAAAATGAATCATCTAAATCAAAGTTCTACAACCTGAGTTATAACCAATTGAATATGGGCTAAAAATTAGGATTTTCAAATAAGAAAGTTTCTTATTAGCTACCCGCCTCGGCACTACATCATAAGCACAATGTAGAGGTAGATAGTTGTAACCATATGCTTTCTTCTCCAATTATCTTTATATTCCAAAAATTTTTATTTAGTTTAAGGGTAAAATGATGTCCAAACTTTATGAAATTTTAACCATGACTTCCCAACATGATATTTAATAACCCTTTAAAAGGATTTTCAATTTGAACGTCTAGATTTGAAGTTGGCGTTAAAGCTCTTAACAATAGTGAAACCTTTCCTAATTGAACTAGGTTTTTGCAATAAACTAATCAAACGTCTTCAAAGTGTGGTGAAACTATATACACCTCGTCTTTAAATCAAAATTAAGAGTTTAGAATGTTTCTTAACAATTAAAACTAGGTTCTTACATGGTTTTTGCTCAACTTATATTTTTATGCATCAAACAATACAAAAATCGTTATCTAAGTTGTTTAGCCCTACCACCTCCATCATAATCAAGTTCATAGACCCAATTATGATGTAAAATCATTAAATAATCATATTAACAATAAAATATAGTGAATACATACATTCATACATGATTCACACAGAATACAACATGAATATGCATATGATAGATAAATTAACTATGTTAAAGTTGAATTACTAACCTCTTTTCGGTTGATTTTGATAGGGAATGATTTAGATTCCTTCTAACCACAAAAAATGATGAACAATAACATGGGAAAATCCCCTAGTAGCCTCCTATTAACCTAAGAAAATCCCCTAGTCATATTCTAACCCTTACCTATACTATAAATGTCACCAAGGCTCGAGCGTTTAACAATATTTGACCAAATTCGATCAATTTGGTCCTTACTAGTTAATCTGGTAACCTTTTTCGATGTTGTTTTCATTGAAAAAGTCTCTAGACTCATTATATATGAAAAACTAACATTGACAAAGAATCTACATGGAAAACAAGCAAAAAAATGGATTTAGTCTAAACCTGACCACATCCACTCTTCTGGTTAGACAATTTCCCCGATTGTTTACCTGTTTTACACAATTTACTATGACCGATTGTCATTCTTCTATTCTTTCACACAAGGCTTTGTTCTTTAACCCCATGCATAGTATAAATAACCATTTTTCATAATTATTCAATATATCACATACCATAATATGTTTAAAATACGAAAAAAATTATCCCAGTCAAAAATAGTAAGTATGCCTATCTAAATTATCCAAATAACATGAAATAAAAGTAGTTAGAATTACTAGATATTATACCGGGAGTAAGGGAAGGTCAAAGAAACAAATGGAAAGAGGAGAAAATGAGAGAATCGAGAGGTGTTTATAAGCAGGTAAACAACTCTAGAGAAAGGGTGTTGGCCTACCAAACGAGACCATGGAAAGCATAGGTTGATGACATAGTGGTATGGCTGAACTGACCTATGGTCATGGGCTAGGTGCAAGGGTGCTCTCCTGGCACATTTGCGCCAACACTTAAAACCCTAATTCTGGTCTTTTGTCAATACAATGGTGTTGGGTGGGAACCTTTGGTTAGAACCAGGTTACACACACTTAGAGTTTGCAACCTAAGGTGGCCAGGATGAACTCGGGAACTGTGTCGTAGATCTTGTGGGGATAGGATCGTCCAAAAGGGTTCCAAATACATGACAACCAGACTTGCGAGAAACACAGTCCTAGACCTACAAAAATAAGAGCTAAGACGATGTAGTTTCCAGCTAGGCGGCGCCGAGCACTGAGGGAGATTAGGGTTGTGACTCACACATAACATATCATACATATGCAAGTGTTAAAACTGGTCAGGCAAGCAACTCAATCCTAGTCAAGACCAAACCAAAACTATAACCGTCGAGCAAAAAACCTAGGTTTTACAATGAACCTATTCCCTTGTACGTTTTATTTTGTCTTTTTAGATGCCAAAGGGGGAGAGTGTGAATTTTTTGTACGAGTTAAGTCTAGGGAGAGTGTGAGCACTTGTTAGGGGGAGTGTTACGAGTTGTCATCTCATGTGCCTATGTATTTTTTGAAAATTTAATGAGAACGACTAACTCATTTAGAGTTGTCAATCTCTACTTGGCCATAGGTTGAATGACATGATCATCACTTGCACTCCATTCCATTATAACATTTTTCATTCTTTTTGGACAAACCTGTATTCCATTCCATTATAACATCTTTCATTCTTTTTGGACAAACCTTGTGTGTAGGGACTCATCAATGGAGGTGCAAGGGCTAGTAAAGGAAAGCTTCAAGTGTTTGGAGATTGAAGATCATGAAGTAAAGCTTAAGAAGTGCATCATAAAGATTGACAACATAACACTTAGAAAGTTCACTACACATGGAGTTGTCATCATCAAAAAGGGGGATATTGTTAGAACCTTACTTTTATGAGACAACAATACTTAAACTTGTTGTGTAATAAGTATATCGTGCAAGTGCATGCATCATACAAGTAATATAGTGGTAACTGAGTTCGTTCCCATGAAAATTTGGAGTTTATATCTTATTGTTTACTCACTGATTGAACTAATTATATAACTAAATAAAGGATGAAAACAAAAATCAAAGAGACTAAATACAATGAACAATAATGAATCTACTGTAACTCTATGAGAAATCAAGGCAAGCGTATAAAACTGATAACAACCAATATCTAATATGTTAATATAGATAATTTGTAAATAAAACTAATAAAATTCTTTCAAATGATAGACCTGAGATGTTCGATTTCACCTAATTAATATGCAATGTAGATTTGTTATTTCTATCAAGTTATAATATGATTAGAGTTGCTATCTAAGGAAATGAGAGTATTTGTAACAGGCTATCGCTATGTATTACAACGTATCATTCTTACCTCATTTCACATGTTTGTGCAAATAAAATAAGAACATAGCATTACGAATGACTCCTCTGATGGATATTTATGACTCTAATGAATGTCTACTAAAAGAATCACAAATTATTACATCTAAAGACATCATCAATTTGCCTATGTCTAGTGATAGATCAAATCTCATTACTATACAAAAGTTAGCTGCTCTTTTTAAGCATTAAAAGCCAATATGAACTAATCAACTCGTAATCAATCATAAAGAGATAGGAAATAACAAAACTACATCACATATTAACTAAGATCCATTGTTCATTCTAGATCAATATAAATTACACTATGAAAGATTATAACACGTTATTAAATACAAGTAAAAGAAGAAGAAAGAGATAGTCGAAATGTTGATTGTTGATGCCTTAGCACAGTTTTTCTCTCCAATTGCACTTACTTCCTTGTAGCTTTATTGTACGGATTTTTCTTCTCAAACTCTTGGAGCTTCTTCCTCCTCTAAATCCGAATGTTGAAGAACTCAAGACTCCAAGGTCTAGAAGAAGATGAAATGGATGAAGAAGGGAGTTTTTCTTCAAGTGGGTGAGCATGTGAATATGTAGCTCTCGTTGACCAAGCTTCCTAGAATCTTCCCCTCTCCTTACTGTCTAAGTATTAAGAGTGCACTTGATACAATCATTTCTCTAAATAGGGTGTAATTCTCTCTTGTTCCTTTGTTCCCCCTTATTTTCTCAATAACTTGTAGAGTTGGTATGATTATTCTTTGAAATTCTAATTACCTATGTGGAGTGTCATGTGGAGCTTGTTCTTGGTAGGTTCCTCACAGCTTCCTTCTCAACTAATGCACATGAGATGTTTTACTTTAATCATTCTCATTAGGTGATTGTGTTTCTTTCTTGTTTATCAAAGTGTTCGTCTAAAGATTCATAGTTAGCGGCTTGTTCATCCATAGGTTAGGTGCAAGTGCAGAATTTGCAGAATTGTAGGCCTCACAACATGGAGAAATGTTCCTCACTTGGCAGCTTCTAGAAGTGGTCTATTATAGGATTAGTGTGCGTAGAGTTGCCTCCCACTTGTATGTGTGTTTGGGTAGATCCTATTTTGTAGAAAATATAATAATTACTACAGAACAAATCAGAATATTCAAGATTTGGTATAGATGTCGAGATCGTCCAATTATGAGTCTTCTCCTCCTTCGTAGTGGGGTGTGCGTGATTAGGATTCACCAACTTATTTATGATTCGGATTTCACACTTCGCTGCAAAAACAATATTTGCTCAAAATCATAGTTGAATTAACTAATAATTCTAATTTGTTTGTATTCCTAAAAATTCTTATTTCTTATTATAATTGATAAATAAAATGATGCTAAAGCATTGAAATTGCACCTGAAAAATACAAAAATAATAACTCTTTTTAAGAGTTATCAAAACTCTCCAAGTGTAAGCTGGGCAAACCAGGCAACCAATAAGGAAAATATCTGACAAAATGAAGAAGAAATGTTGAAATGTTCAACAGTTCAGCCAGACTTCGACCAATGGTTCGGTAGTCAAAGACAATAGACCTGAAGCAAAGCTGAAGAAGAAAAGGGTTCAATCAGGGTTTCGATCAGATGTTCGGCTAACAAAGACAAAAGGTGATGTGAAATCGGAGTTTGGTTAGATGTGAAGATTGTAAAATAATAAATAAATATATAATTAATTAATTATGTTGTTTAAAAATCTTTGACTCGATCTGGGAAGGATAGAACGTTGGAGAATTATGATTATTATTATTTAGTTAAGACAGGAGATTTTAAGGGAGTTGGGTAGCGTCTCTACCCAGTTAAATTCTGGTGTTGGGGTGTTTCCCATGCCCTAGCCGTCATTTTCGTGTTGGGGTGTTTTCCCATACCCTAGCCATCTGCTTCTCATCTTCTTCTCCTCTTCCTTACTGGAGCCAGCTTCCTCCTTGTTTGGGTATCCTTCCTATCTTCCTATTCTTAGTTTCCATGCATGCATTTTTTGAAATGTATAAATGAATGATAGTTGGTAAAAACTGTTGCGGTTTCTATTCCTCTCGGCTTTGTGTTTTGGGTTGTTTTTTCTTCTTTGTTGGAGGATCGTCGCTAGTAGTAGTGATGCACGGGATAATGGGAAATGCTGTGGGGGATAGTTTTATGTTTGGGATTGTTCCTTTGGTGCTTGTCAAGTTAGGCATCCATATCAATTTGTCGGCCAAGGTTCACGTTGTGCATGCTCACAGCGCTTGGCCTTGATGGTGTGGGTTATTGTGCAGGGAGAAGGGAAGCTTTCCCGGCGGTGCTGCTGGCCAGGCATCATGCACCTTGGTGCAAGACGGTGTTCACCTTGGATAGCTACTGTAAAGCATGAACTTTAGGCTTCCTCTCTAGCTGTTTTTATTTTGTTGTTGACGCTTTGTTGGGATGCTCTATATGGTTGTTCAATTAGATTGCTGGGGAAGGTTGCAGTTAGTGAAGGCATCGTGAACTTGCACTGCTGGTTTTATGTTGATTATGACATCATATATTGTGGTTTTGTTCAGCATATTGGGAGTGTTACAACAATTTTATGCCGTGGAATTGTATGCATTTGGCCACAGAACTAAATGATGAAGCTATACCTTTTCTTTGATGTGCAGTCTTGTTGTATGATTTTGTTAGGGATTGCCATACCTATTTTCTTTCTTGGTCACTCCATCTTTATTTTATTTTATTTTATTTTATTTTTCTTTATTTATTTTTCTTCTTTGTGCGGTGATGTTTTGTGGACTAAATAAAGCTATATTTAGCGTTTATGAGTAATATAAATTTAGTCTTCAATACATGTTGGAATAAATTATGGTTTATATATATATATATAATATAAATTGTTATTATCAATTAATTAATGAATTATATATTAAATTATTTATACAATGATTATGATAAATTTAGATTATTAAATAAATGTTCTTTGTTGATCTAAGTAGTTAATACATGAACATGACCCTGATGACTAATTGATAATCAATGCATGCCTACAAATAATCACGATTGGGTTAAATAAATGGGGTAAATCCATCAATAATATAATTATTGTAGTGATAAATTGTTGATGATTAATTCGTGCACTATATTAGTGGTAGCTTTTATTTAATGAATTAGGCATCTAGTACTCACTAAATTGCTATTAATAGTGATAGTGATTAAAGATTAAAATTGTAAACCTAATCATCAAGATCATTGGTTAAGTAATTACCGTCTCAAAGGAAAATATATTAATAATAGTAATTAAATACTTGTTTGTAAGTTAATAAAAAATTTATCACTAGTTAAGTGTTAATTCTTATTTAAATAATTAATTTAAAATGTAAAGTATGACTTAAATGATTATGTCACATGAATGATTAATTATCTCACTAGACTTGTTGTAAATGTTGAGAATTTAATGTTTAATATCTGTTTGAATGTTGTATGCTTTATGTTGTCGAGTTTTAATAACAATCATTTAGTTGCATGCATTTCTACTCGAATAAAATTATACTTATGTATAATTTTATTTTCTCGTTCAGATTAGGATCGTCGTTCACAGTTGCGAGTGCACTGGCGAACTATCCAGGTCCATATAATTATTTGAAATGTTGTATTTTCCTTTTTTGGCAGCCCTGGTCAGCCTGAGCCTAGATTCGACCACCATGCACCAAGTGCAATTGGGGTCAAGGAATTGACTCAATTCGACATGGGGCCGCCCTTTAAAAAAATTACTAAGTGGGAGTCTTGGTCGACTTGAGTCCATACCTGACTACCATGCGCCGAGCACAACCGTGGTCAATAAATTGACTCAATCCAACGCAGGGCTCCACCCCCTAAAAGATCAAATACCTGCCCCCATGCCGAAAGGGGTGATAGGGCGTAGTGGGGCAAGACGGCTCATTTTGCACTTGTGATACCGAGAGGGTGAGTCAATGGTAAATATTGGTAACTACAGGGCGTGGGGCATGTAGCGTGTGTGCGCATGCATGAGATTGTAGCTGGATGGGGTGACCACCCCTCCTAGCACAATTGGAGCTCAGCATAGGCTCATAACTACTAAAAATCTCGAGAAATGATAATAGGGATTATATTGACTTGTTTCATTTAATTATGCGGCTTAGTTGTTTTATCACTAACACTGAATTGCCTCCGCAAGTGAGCAACTACGGACTAAGGATTGAAAGTGTGGTTGGTGGTTCTTTTACCAACCTAGGTTTGGTAAATTGATAATAAATTGGACTTCCTTTTATTCTCTTGTGTTATAAATGTGGCTACGGGAAACAGTCATAGACTGTGGGACTTTGTGCTTGCGTACTTAATTTATTTTATGTATTGTCACATGCTATCAGAACTTGATTTATTTTTATGATTTATAAATTTCTAGAATTATATGTCGTGTTATAATTCATGTTCTTGAATTTTATTTTTACATCATTTATGTTTTTGAGTAACCTCTGTTCGGTTAGGGCGGGTCATTACAGGTTAGACATCGGCAACCGAAAGGATCTTTGGCAAGATTTTGGAAACCAATCGTGGATTTTGGAAGCTCACAGCAGCATCAATGAAGTTCGGGAAAGAGTTCGGTAAGATGATTGATCGTACGTTCAGCAGCCGAAGCTGAAGAATCTGACGTGGCATGGTTTAAGTGATCGTTCGATTGATGATCAAGTAAATTGTTTGGTAGTTTGATGATCTAGATTTTCAATAGAAATTAGTTGTTGGCTAGAGACAATAGCGGGGATTTGAAGGCTAACGGATCCCATTTCTTGGAGAGGCTATAAATAGGGCATTTGGGGGAGTGATTTGGAAATCTTCTTGCTACCCTCTTCGGACTCTAGTGGATTTGACACTCTCTTGGATCAAATTAGAGACAAGCTTGAGATAAGAAGGGATGCATCTTAGCTTGTATTCCATGTTTCCAACGAGAGTTCAATTGTAGTGAAGATCACTTTTTAAATTCCTTAGGTTGGGAGTAGGTATGTGAAACTTCTTGCTTATGGAGAGAAGGAGCTCGGAGATGGTTGTATTCTCCATAGGTGTGAAGTCTCAAGGGTGTTTGAAGCTTGGTTGAGTTAGGATCCTTGATATTTAGTGCTTATAGAAGAATGCTTTTTGGAAGCTCTAAGGGTATTTAGAGTGCTAGTTTCCTCGACACTTATAGAGTGATTGCACCCTCACTTGGTTTAACAAGTGGAGCTACAAAGACCTACTTACTGAAGTACTTGGTGAGCTAGAAAAGAGGACATACCAAGTTGGGAATATCTCGATAAATTTATTTGTGTCTTCTCTCATTTCTCTTTACTTTTGTGTTTCTATTTATTTGATTATATACTTCTTTTTACACCTCTTAATTTCCTTTAGCTTGACCTTGATCGCAGTTGAAAGTTAAGTTTACATAAGTTCTTGATCAATTTGTTACTTGTATAGTTTTGACTTATTCTCCAACACAAGTAATAATTTGGAATTAAACTTGTCAGTGTCTCTCACACACCATGTTATTGGCTCCACATTATTTGTCTTGCTCATTTATTATTTCTGCCCTTTTGTTGTTAATTTTTTATTTATCATTTCCGCACTTAGTCCATACTTGTGATCTTTATAAGGCTAAAAGGATTGTGAAGATCTAACCACTTACTTGAGTATTTATAAGTAGCTTTTCATGCATTAGTGCACCTTCATTAATAAGTTTAAACATAATCCATAGATCGTGTGATTATTTTTTTAATAAAAGTTGAACCAAGTCATCCTATCAAAACTAACCCAAATACAAGGATATTTATGACAATTAACAAAATATCATTAAATTATAGTTAATAGATAAATCACTATTCAATTGTAAATACTTTGTCAACGTAATTGCAAATTCCTTTATCCTCACCATAAAAATCCCAGCAAGTCTTTGTTTGGCTTTGTCTTTTAACTCTTTGACTATCATTTAATGCAACAAATTGACAAATAAACGAACCATTTGCGTGGGAATATGTAAGTCATGCCAAAAGCGTTGAACTTATATTAAAAAATTATCTACTTTTAAAATATTTTATTGTAAGATACAAAATTTCACAAACAAATGATTCCACTTACCCATTTAATCTCCATCAATTAATTATAAAAAATACACGTCAAGGGAAAAAAATTTTATGAAGAAATTTTACATCTTATATGTCTATCTTATATTTAGATCATAAATTTTTTTTATATAATTCACAACTAAGAAAATTTCATACTTTTTACAAACCTTTTGTGCCAACCAAGTAGATCCTACGTTGTAATTGGCATATTATCTTTCACTAAAAAATTATATATTTTTCAAAGATATATACTAAGATGCAAGTAAGACTTCTACCTAAGTTGTACGTACCCATTGAAAATTTCATCACAACAAAATTTTAGCCAACTTCATAGAAAAAGGAGGAATTTTTTTAGGGAAGAAATTTGACAATGTTTATATCATAACTAACTCCTTGTGAGCAATAATAATAACCAAGTAAATTTCATAATTTTATATATTTTTTCATGTCACCAAAACAGACCATTATAATAAATAAATAAAAAAATCCTTGTTTTTGTTGTTTCTTCAAAGAACCAAGCCTTACTTTCCGCTTCAAATTAGCAGACGGAACAGCTTCTTTTCCAACAAAGAATGCAGCAATCATCTGAGCAGTTCCGAGGTTAAAAGTAAACAACGCAGAATAATAAGCCTAACGCGGGGTTTATTTGTCAGCAGAATTAGTTAAACAGTCAAAGCGACGTCATATTCACAAACAGAGCCTAATATGATTATTACACGAGTGAAGATTAAAAAACAAAAATCAAAAGCAGCAAACAACTGTTTTGAAGCATTTGCACTTTTATAAAAAAATAAAATCAGTTCATACTTAACACTAGCAACTGCCCTTTCAAACTACCCAGCTACTGACTTGTAGCTACTTCATGAACGTTGCAAAGGCAGTAAGGATAGGGGTGTTTTGTGCATCTCGATCTGCTCCACATTTTCGTGATGGAAAGACCATTGAATGTGGCCCACTCCAAACAGATCTGCATTTTCCGGGGAAGAGCATCCCACAAAGAGCAAAAACTGCAGGATTCTCATGCGCTTGTTGCATCCGTGTCTGTTGAAGCTGTTTTGCCAGTTCCTGCAGCATTGTTACACCAAGAAACATCAAATATAATTTTATCAGCAAATCTTGTTATATTTTCCGTGACACTAATATTCAAGGTAATTTGCTTCCATTGATGAACTTAACTGAGCTTCTGATAATTAACTACAAAACCCACGAAAGCACTAGAAATGATGATGATAACAATAAAGACACTTCATTCCGTAGTCCTTCATTTCCACAACAAAAAACTTCCCATTACATTTTAGATAATATATGTTGTCATTGGACTATAAAGATACAGTGCAGAGAAGCTTTTTTTCACAGAAGAAACTTGTCCCAGATAAGGATGATAAGCAATTAAACATCAACTAGAAAAATCTTTACTCTAAAGCATCTAAATAAACTAAATACTCTGTCGCAAAAGAAAACTTCCCAATAATGAAATGACTAACAAAACTAGATGCTGCATTAATCAAGATCATATTACCGGTTTTCTATGCCCCGCCTTTTTGTCACTAAGAATTCCTTCCTCGCCGCTCCATAAAGAACTTTCCTCATTCCTATCACTCACCTGACCTTCAAGATCCAACTCAATTGCCTCACCATCTATGTGGTCATTATTCGCAGTTCTGTCATCCTCGTGGACTGAGATTTTATCATCTCTCTTTTCCAAAATTTCCAATTCAATTCCACTTATCTCCTGCTTATCAAGATGGAAGCTATCGTTAACATTATGACTTTCCACCTTGTCAACAATTTCCTGACCCTCAATACAATCATCTTCATCATGGTCTAGTGACGGGTCCAAGGTCAAAGATGCATCATCGCCATTAAAGTTGAGTTCAAGAGAATTACCCTGCCATGAATGATTGAACATTTAACCTATATATTCAAATAAATTATGACAACAAAAAGCAAATTGGTTTTATACATTGCTGTTCTGCAATAGAAGATGTCAAATTTAAAGTTTTTCAAACTATGATCATTTATTAAAATGCCTGCCAACAATTTGGAGATGCTACAATGACGTTAAAACTTTTATCTCATTTTCTCCAGTGTTGAGGGTTGTGTCAGAAATTACATCCAGAGGAAAACTTTGGCTCTTTTTCATAACATGGGTTCCACGTCGCCCATTAATAAATGCATGCTGCCAACT
Organism: Piper betle; assembly: GCA_033002965.1. NCBI lineage: Eukaryota > Viridiplantae > Streptophyta > Magnoliopsida > Piperales > Piperaceae > Piper > Piper betle. Next base: position 37,413 of record JAURVB010005936.1, on the reverse strand, counting down.
GCACCCAGGTAGGACAAGGTGGAGAACAAAATGATGGAAAGGGTATAATGGAGTAATCATTGCATATATCATATTGAAGGCAAGTTCTTCCTTTATAATTTATATATTCGCAAATTGTTATTCTGCACAAGACATCCAAACCCGCTTACCCAGACGTTCCCACCAACAGTAAAAAATTTATAGCCTCGGCTACTTGAAAACCCAGCTATAAGCATACAAGAAAGAACTTGTGATGAACAAAACTCGGGATTTCATGTCAATATTGATAAATAACAAAACTCTCATTTCTTAAAACTAAGCATATAAGAACACAACTTGGCTTTCATGTCAATATTGATAATATACAAAAGCTAATGTCTTAAAACTAAGCATATAAGAACCAATGGTAAAATATCTGAGAGTATTTTAGACTAACCCCTTTCTTGAGGTGAAAAGGTGAAGCAGATTTCCCCAGGCGAACAACTTTTTTATCTTTCAGTTGAGAATTTTTCTCTCGTTTTCTACGCCGTACAACACAGACAGCACATAAACAGTCACCTTTATGTAAATCAATTCTGCACAATATACAAAGACACAACACTAATTAGTACAGAACAACACAATTGAATCACAAATTCTACAACATTTACCATTAATAATTAGAGAGCTCCATCTTTCAGGTTACAGAATTAATAAAGAATATTGCGCTAAAAACATGAAATAATGGTGAAGATTAATGGAGGATGGAGACTTTCGAGAAAATGAAACAACTTGTAAGAACTTAATGGGAGCAATGAAATTAATGAACTACTACATAAGTGACAGATAATTGGATAGAATTAAATTTCTTTCATCAATAATCATAGCTGTCTACAATGATGGATAGAGACGTACACAAAAAAATCTTACAATATATAATAATAGTATGGGTTGCAACTTTTAACAAGATAAACAGATGTCAAATTTTGTTTGGATGGTATAGTGGGTCCCATAATTTTTAATTAAGTCCTCAATTGATAATCCTCTCAAATAGTTATCAATATTATTTTATTACTTGAATCCTACATATGACTTTTTTAAACACAAACAGCTAAACATAATTGTTACTTAAGTCTTATGCCTAGGAAAAAGAAAAGCATATAAAAAACATATCCCCTTCTCTTAAATATAGACGCTACAGTCCTAAATATGGGAATATGGCTTCCACCCCCAAAGCATTCACACGGTTGGAAACAAGAACAATAAAAAGTACTACACCCTCTTAATTAAGACTACTTTTTGATTTAGTCCTTTGTTCACATTAGTTTCTAAGTAGATGTGTGCCCATCTACTTCTTAATTCAATCTTTTATCAAAGATGTTAATAACAAATTAATAATTATATGTTTAGTAGGTTATGTTCTAGAGACCCTTCAAAGATAATTAAAAAAAGTAAAGATCCTAAATTAAGCATATATTAGTAAACAAAAAATTATAGTTATAAAATAATTAGGAGAATATATTTTAGTTTGTAATGTTTAAAACTATCAAAGGAATTAATAATTTCAAGTGTATTAAAAATTGAGATAATAGATAAACAAAATTCAATTCTTAATCTAGCAAGATTATAGCTGAAGTAATTTTGTTTTTTAATATATTATATAGTTTATAACTAAATACATTATAGGAATTTTATAAACTTTGAATATTTTTGTAAGTCCTCACTATACAAAATCGTAATTATGATACAATACCAATTTTTAAGACGAGGATTATTTCAGAATTAAATCTACATAATTACTTAATTGTAACTTGATGATGGACAGCGTTCTAGTTTTAGTAATTTCCTAATTATATTAGAAATGTCTAGTTTAAGAGTTTCTATTTGTGTTAGAATTTGTTTCCTACACTAAGATAATTTCTTATTAGAAAGTTCCTGATTTTAGTTGGAGTCTTATCTAGTTCTTTCCTATTAGAAGATTAAGTCTTGTTTTCCTAGTTTGAGCTAAGTCATATTATGGTTTGCCCTATCAATATGTGAAGCATTGTAGGCTTTTGTCATGGCTTTGTTTATAGTCTTAGTTATCTATTGTTGATGTTTCGCCTTCGTTGTTGAAGTTAAAGCCTTAAAGTAAATAATAAGAGAAGGTACACATTTGTACCATATTTCTCTATTTATCTCTAGGATTGCATCAAGTGGTCATCAGAGTCAATCGATCCCTCACTGCCTTTACCATCATCATCAAGCCACCGCTATTCAGTGAGGCCATCAAGCTGTATACACCCCACCTCCATCACCAATTCCACGGTAATCTACAAAAGAAAAAAAATCGCCTCTGCTTCACCCCATACAAACAATTGGCTATTACTTCAAGATGGATTATTTATATTCTGCAAAGACTCAAGACTCTTATCATCTACTCTAATGGAATTAAGAAGAATCCACACCCATATAATGTTAGTTTGCCTCATAATTATGGCCACCTCCACTCAAGTTGTTTGGTATTATGTTGTGCCTACATTTGCATGCCTTATCAATGTAGATTCTTCACACTGTAATTTTAACAAGGTTGAGCATTCTTTTACACACAATCAATATTCTTCAACCCTCTTATATTAAAGTGCTGGGGTTTTTTCGCTCATATTGTATTTTAGCCTTTCTCGCATCATAGTTAATTGTAACCCCACAATCATTTTATGGACCCATCAATACTTACTTAATTTAAGATTATTATCTATGTTATTATTTATCTATCATTATCATTATCGTATATCGTGTTATCATTATCATTATCATTATTATCATTATTATTATTATTATTATTTATTATCATTAGAAAACTTTAGAATATAATTTTACCTAAATTAGGAATACTAAAACAATTTGTAAATTTAAATGATATATCTATGATCATATTAATCAAATTAAAGTTTGTTACTTAGATTTTTTTCTCTCATCGCTTTTTAGCCTTTCTGGCATCACGATCCATTGTAGTCCCATAATAATTCTATAAGCCCAATTTAAGATTTCTATTATTATTATTATTATTATTACTATTTATTATTGAGAAAACTTATATCATTTTATTCAAATTAGAAATTTTAAAAAATGGGTAAATTTTACCTATATATTTATAATAATATTACTCGAATTTAAGTTTGTTTCTTAATAATACATACACAATACATACTTGGTTTGCATCTTGAGTTACAAGACAAATTTTATGGGTTTTATTTTACCTCTACTAAACAAGTAGTGCTTAAGAGGGAATAATTTGAGGCCCAACTTGCCATGGTTCAATCCACCCCAAGGGTCTGGTCCATTTCAAACTCATGGTAGTTCATCCATCTTGGCTAGTACTTCATCAGCATCAGGCCTAGTGTGCTATAACTATAAAAAGCAAGGGCATGGGACTGCTAAATGCCCTAATTCTCCCACTGCTCTAACGGCCGATGATGATGGTTTTGCTAACGATTATGCTGAGTGCCATGTTTTTGCAAGCAATTCAGCTCCATGTGCACCAACTTCCTAGTGCACTACCAGCGTCCTCCAAAATTTGAGGGCAAATTCTTCTACAGCAAGTGAGTTTGATGCGAAGAAATTCTTAATTAATACTAGAATTTCTTTACTTGTATTATTTTGTTTTATTAGACTTGTTTATGAGTGTTTGCCATTTTTCTGTCCGAGTGACGTTGGTGCTCCCCTACTTTTATAAATGAGGGGTGCTGTTGTAATTTGACATTTAAATGAAATATACGAGTCCAACACCAGGAGTTCACCTTTATGCTGAGGTCTTCCCCTCCATCATTCTCGACCTCTTCTTTTCTATCAATCTCTATTGCTTCCTTACCTAGTATCACAGCATTTGATGGCTATGGAGCTTCCTCTGTTTCTAGCCATCATTATCATCAAATAGTCTTAAATGTTGGGCTGCATTATTCACATTATCAACCAGAAAGCTGCTTGATATAAGTTTGAAATTTGAGTTGGAGGGTTTGCCGGAACAATATCGGTTAGAAAATTGTTTAGGGTAGCAGATATAGTCTTAAATCATTTAAAAATGATTGTGCACTGCTGCTTCCATGTCCGGACAAAGAAAAAGGGTTGGCATAAGGAAGGGCATCCGGCCATCAAAAGCTTTGCCATTTTAATCACATGGATCCTAAGTTTAGGATCTATGTACCCAAACCCCTTCGGGTATCAGGAAGAAGAAACCTTTAATCATCCAAAGCAAAAGAAAGTTTAATTTGAGAAAGAAAGGAGGATCAAGACTCTAATTGAAATAGTAATTATTAAAGAATTTTTTCTATTTCAATTCGTCCTAATTAAAACAATGCTTTCCTATTTACAGTAAGTTACTTAATTAGGATTATATTAGGACTTTGCTACTCAGAATTCACATTTTCTGTTATTATCAGTCTTAATTCTAGTATTTTTCCATTTATGCAGTTCTTGTATTAAACTCTTGAAGCCCATTCACACGTCACTGCCAATGGACTAAACAGTTGAATTCATTTATAATTTAGTTTCTTACCCTGTAAGCTCTACCTTGAGGCTTCGTAATATTTTTTCATTTCTGTTTTGGGCCTTTTTCTAATTTTGCAAGTTGTCCCTTTGCAGTTCAAATTTCAAACTAATGTTTCAGGTTCATACTTGTATATCCAGAAGCAAGTCTTGGGATATGCTAAGTGCTACCTTGTACCCACTCACTTCAGTGAATAATACTTATCCCCACGTGGCAAAGCCGCACAAAAAGAAAGAGAAGGGTCGAGAGAGACAAGGGAAAGTCCGCATCAATGATTAAACAAATCCGAATTTATACTCCGTTTCTGTACATTTTCCCCTTCTCATTCTCTCCTTCACAGTTGAAACCCTTCTTCATCTTTGAATATGCCAAGCCATCTAAGATGATTTTTCCATGCTTAAGAGTGCAAATAAACCCAAAGTTCCCAACCAGTAAGAAAAGGATTATTACTCAATACTAATAAGCTCTTATATCACTTACCCATGGCGACCCTTCTTTTTTTGCTTTGCAGAAAGAATATGAGACTTCTCCTGGCTTGACGGCATAATAGAACTGATCTGATTACTCAAAGTTCCTGGGTGAAATAAACCATAAAATTGTTTTGAAATTGCAAACTCCAATATAAAAATTATAAAAACACCCAGAACAAGCTCAATTATAGGTCAAATCCAAACATAGTGAGAAAGCATCTTGCTCAAATGTAACCCACAAAGACACAAGATATTTCATATTAGCAAATAAGGGCTTAGGAATTGACTGTAAAGTAAAGAAAGATAACCGTAAAAAGAAATGCTTTAATGCTGAACAAAATGGAAATAACTGATGAAAGATGGCAATGGCAACAAAAACACAAGAAAATGCACAATGAATTTATACAAAAAATATTATGATGTCCTAACTATAAGAACAAAGATAATAATCAACAAATATAAATGGAATAAAGGTTCTCTTGACTGAAAAATATATAAATAATAGTGGTTCAGATTGATTGGACAGGGATATTAGTGAAATAAAGAATAATGATATTGGTCCTCAGATAATAGTCAGGTAAAAAGTTGTAGATGGGGACAATAGCTAGGTCATGGGGACAATAGCTAGGTCTTCAAATAAATTGTCAGTATAAAAGTTATGGGCTGCCATCAATCTAAGTAGGATTTGAAATATTGAATCCAAACACAAGGTCATGATCAATGTTCGCCCTTTCGGATCTTAGATTCGTCTTGAAGGGTCCAAAAAAGATAAAGTCAGAGATCCCAAAGAGATCTCAGAAATATCGGAATCTAGAATATATTAATATTTGATATATAATACCTATTAATTATATTAATATTTAGTTTAAATTAATAATTAAACTAATATTTTTATTCATAAAATCATAATTAGATGATCTTTTAACCGAATATTACCACTAAAATTTTCTATTATTTATAATAGTTACATATCTTTATCTTCTACTTCTTTTTATTATAAATTGTAAAATTCAAAATTAAACTATTCACAACAAGTAATTTAGACAAAAATATTTATAATAAAATTTACAATAATATATAATTTTTTAAGTAAATATTTATATAAAAGTATCGTTTGTTTATTATAAGAAGACTATTTTGTTTTTTTTGAAAAAACCCATCATACATATAAAACATATATATATATATAATAATATATATATATATATATATATCTGTGTGTGTTATAAATATGAATATACCTATTATATATTTACCTCCACCTTCCTGTGTTGTCCCCCCCCTCTCCTTGCCGCCTGCCATATCCCACCCCTCTCTCTCTCCACCCCGGCTAGTGACCTTTCCATCCTCTTCCCACCTCACCTGCCCTTGTTCCGCTATCTCCCTCCCCCCACCACCGCCCTCTCACTCTACCTCATCGCCTTCCTTCTCCCTTCCTCTTTCCTCCTCTCCCTTCCTTTTTCTGGGAAGTGTTTCGTCTCGGACACCTCCCAAGACTAGGATCTCGCCGAGAACCCACGAGAAGGTAAAACTTGATCATGATTGCTAATCTGATGACAAAATTACCTTGATTTAGCTACAACTACAAAAAAGATAATAATAATTTTACTAGGCAAACAAGCTCTCTTTATAATGTTTAGAGGTCCCCTTGCTGCAAGACAATTTATACTTGATTTAAAAATATATTTACAATAAAAAACTTTTTATATAATATTTCTATTGGTAATTCAATATTTTAATAATTTTCTAGTTAAAATTAGGATGTGAGTATGAACTTTTCGGAAGCATGATTCTATACTTGTGGTTGATTGATCTTCGAAAATGACACATTTTTTCCTTGTTCTAAAACAAGTGATGCTTCTCAAATTGCCAAATTGTACTTCAATGAAATTGTTAAATTGTATGGCATTCCAAAATCAATTATGTCAGATAGGGATGTAAAACACATGAGCTACTTTAGGAAAACCTTGCGGATGAAATAGGGAACCAAACTAAAATTTTCAACTACCTATCACCGATAGATAGATGGTCAAACTAAAGTTGTAAATAAGATCTTGGGAAATTTGATAAGATGTTTTATAGATGATCATAATAAAAATTAGGATTCACTTTTACCTCATATTCAATTTGCATATAACAATTATGTTAATAGGTCCACAGGCATGAGTCCCATTGAAGTTGTGCATGGTTTTTATCCATCAAAACTATTGAGTCTTTTACCTTTGCCTCCCCATTTGCATGTCTCATTAAGTCAAGTCATTTGTACAGCATGTTTATGACTTGGAAAAGGTCATTCATTCTAAATTACAGGATATTAATCTTGCACATAAATTGCATGCTAATTTACGGAGATGTTTTAAGACTTTTATTGTAGGAGATTGTCATGGTTCATGTCCGGCCTGGGCGATTTCCTTCACAATCATGCAGTGCTGGACCGTTTAAGATCCTCAAACAGATTAATCCTAATGCCTATCTTTTGGAAATACCTCCTGATTATGCCATTAGCTCCACTTTCAATGTTGAGGATCTTGTGCCTTATCACCTACCCACCCAAGCCCTAACGGCCCTTTTGATGACCCTGCTCCTATTCCCCAAACCCCTGTTTCTGTCCTAAACCATGTGATACCAAAATCAATTAAATCAAATAAGATTGATTCTATATTGACTGGTGACATTATTTCAACAAAAGATGGAGATACTCGCAGGTATCTTGTTCATTGGAGCGGACGTCTTGCTTCTGATGATTCGCGGATCACTCATGACGAGCTTCAGCACTTGGATTCTGATCTTCTCTTAGAGTATTTCCTGAGTTCTTCTGACCCTTACTCGACGGTTCGAGTTCTTCCCATCAAATCTTGGACAGCAGATCCTTGACTAGATAAGTGCTCGCCACTCTCTTTTGTTTGAAATCTTTGGCACGGTTAATATGGAATTGATGTGTCTATTTAATTGGTTGTTGGTCATGCGTGGTTCACCTAATTCAGGCCTGATTTCGATTTGAGGTATAGCCCTTGTTTGACTGCCTAAGCAGTGCGTGGTGTTAGTAATTTACTGCTGATTCGAATCTGTGTATCTTTTAGTATTAAAGAATTAAAATAAACATGTTATTTGGCTGCAATCAATCTAGGAGCTTACTTGTAATTTAGATTTGTGATTCGCTGTCATCATTAGTTGTATTTGATGTGTTTTTTCATAATCTATATTAGTTGTCTAAGTTATGTCATCTATTTGTGATTTGCTGTCCTCATTAGCTGTCTTAGATGTGTGTTTTCATGGTCTATATTAGTTGTCTAACTTATGTCTTCTATTGTGTGTTCTGTTCACAGCTTGGAGAGTTCCATATAGGGTATGTTACCAGTTGTCCTAGTCCATGTTCATGCATAAGTCATCATCTCTAGAAGGTTACTGAGTTTCTTCTTCTTGCATGGTAGTCCTACATCAATTAGTCTTCTTCCTCACTGTAGTCCTCTTTGATCACAAAATCAACTCCATTATCCTCATCCAAATCAGAATCCACATCCAAATCATCTAATTTTCCCCATCTTTATCCCCCACGTTTTGATAATCTTGTCCAAGTTACAGTATCTCACATAATAAGCTTGGGCTAAGAATTCCTGATGATTGTTGTTACCTCTAGTCCACAAGAATTAACTTATAACTGAAGATTTGACCACAGTTATAAAATCATCATTTCGATTTCGAAGACTTCATGTATGTTTAATTTACACATGTAAAAGTTCCAATAGAAAAATACAAAATGTAGAAGATAATCAATAGATGATCCTACAAACTTTATGTATAGATATCTGTAGTTACAAAAATTGTTACAGCTCAAGTTTAAATTACAAAACTAACAACTGATATGCAGGAACTAATTAGCTAATATATAGGACCTACCTTACAGCTTCTAACAAAGAAATGTCACTAAAGAAGCAGCCAAACAGCACATTTAATGTGTCAAAACACATTTAACCATAAATATATTCCAACAATTATCATCTAGATTATTTTTGGAAGTTATATTATCAACTAAGATTGTGCTGACATTCCCTATCTCCATATGAATCAAACTTAAGCATCCGTCCAGTTGCATCTATAGCTTATTCATGTTCCCAATTAAGTGGCAATATATATACAACTAAAAATAACATTTGACAACAAAGCATATAAGGAAATGTTTTTAGCTTAAACATATAAGATGGTCTACTCTTTCAGTTACAATCAAAACCAAGTAAAATGCAGTAAATAACACCCTTAAAGCACTCACCCATATTAGAAGTTGATGGTATGGAGAATAACCCAGCTTCTGTCCATAATTTAGTAAAATTCTTCTTCACACGCTTCATAAGATCCACAACATAATCACCTTTGTTGTTATATCGGAGGCAGTTCTCCCATATGCATTCTACATCTTTAAGGACATCCTGAGAATCCAGGTATTTCTGGCTGCCTTCAAGGTTCGCCTCGTATCGTCCCAAAATCCATTGGTTTTGTGATGATATCAAAATAATCCTAGGTATAAAACAAATTAACAATTAACAGTGCTGTGCATGAGATACAGTGACAAACTTTGAATTTGTATAAAAGACAAATTGTTGAAGTAGGCATGACCATTTCAAAGCAGCACAATTTATATAATAGTAATAACAAAGAAGATTCAAGAAACAACTACAAAAGGACGAGATAAACAATCAAGATAATGCCAATTTGAACTAGCAGTGAAAAACTGCAGTAAAAGCATACTAACAGGTATTCCCAATGCAACTGGATCAACTGGAGCATTGAATGGGTCAGCTGCATCCATTTTCATCACCTTCTTTATCACCTGCAGAATACCAAAAAAGAAAGAGAAAAAAATGCAACTCATTAGGCTTTACACAAGATATCCAGACATTGGGTAGGAAGTAATGACATTCACCTACTACCTCCAGAGCTGTTATGAGTTCCTTATCATTGTACTCTTGATAACAATGAGGTATTCTCTTGTCTTCATGAGAACCCATACAATTATCCTTGTCAGAAGGAGTGGTTTTTTCCTCCTGCATCTGAAGGTTCTGAACTGCAGCGTACTTTGAAGTTTTAAACTTCATGCCACTTGCCTTCCGAGAAGAGTAAACTGAAAGCACAGCACCAGACACTGGTGTGGTCGACTTGGCTCTTATATTCCCCTTCTTAGCCATTGGTTCTTGCTTTTCTAAAGCGACTTCAGGGCCACTCTTGTCAGCATCACTTTGTACTTGTGTTTCAGAAGGTGATCTATGCGCATCCAATATTCTTGAGGGTTTAAGTTTAACTTTTACACGCCCAAGTCCAGAAATTGGCTTATTAAGAGATTTTTCTCCCATGGTAGCTGGTTCTTCATTTTCTACATCAGGTTCACCAATGGATGCATCAATCTCCTCTGTGGAATCTTGCAAATCTTCAACAACATTGTCAAAATCCAATACTTGTTCATCATTCACATTGCCAACCCTTGATGCCAAGTCACGGGAAACAACTGCCAGCTTTTTCTTCTTCCCCTTCCTATCACCCACTTTTCCACCTCTTCTGCGCTTCATTATCACGTTTCCCAGTAAAAAGCCTTCTATTGACAAACAATCACCTCAGAAACTTCTCAATATAGATACAGCATTGCACATTCACACAGTTAAAGGTACACAAACAGATCCTCAACCTGTAAAGTACCACAAATAACAATGCAGATACTAGCACAAATAATTTGCTCCCTTGAAGACAATCATAAGGAGACTCTGAAACCACTAAGTAAACTTGTCTACAAAACTGAACTTCACAAAAGGCATGCATCCAATAAGATATCCACATAGAGCTATGAACAATTACAAAATTTTCAAGTTTACCATTCAATGGAACAATTACAAACTCTAATTCACTAATCAAACCACTAAAAACGACAAGAAACAGACCTAAAAAACAAAAATCAACTTTCAAAAAGTAATGAGTTTCCATTGATCGGGAAGAGAATTGAAAAACAAAGAGAGTTAGAGTAGCTTACTCCAAATAATGGACAGCAAATCATAAAGCAGAACTGATTATCCATAATCATAATTTCCCAAGACATATACTGGAATCCCGCAGAACTGACATTACTAATATTAAGATGCAACCTAATGATTGTTTAAAAGTATACAAAGAATTTGTACTCCACATAGAAACGAATTTCACCAATTAGCTAGCAATCAGACAAAAATGATGCCATTCTTTCCTTTTTTATTTTTACAATTGATTTATAATTTAAGGGAAAACATAAAACAGAGAACAATGGGCATATCAAACTACTAAAAAGTCATGATCTTGATTGATTGAAGAAGTTGGAAAGATGGTATGAAGGATGCCAACAATTAAGAATTGCATGAAATTGAATATCCATAAAGAAGTTCGAAAGACGGTAAGAAGGATGCCAACTACTGAAAGATAAATTTGAGGCTGGGTAGCCCATTTTTTTTAAAAGCATCCACAAATCTAGTTGTATTTCACATTTGACTGATCAATTTCACACTCAAAGGCCAAGATCAAACGACCATTAAGAAGAGTTATAAACCAAAAATGATGTGCAAATATCTGAAGAAACATTGCACATAAATATATAACTAAAAAATAGATACACACACACAGTTCAAATATCAAAGCAGTCTACATTCTGCTTCCTGAGCAATTTATCAACACCCGACCAAAAACAAAGCCAACTAAAAGCCAAACAACTGAACCAAGATTTAAAGGCGCAGCAAATAATAATAGAGTTGGTCTCCTAATACGTATAATGACTACTACACAAGCCGTTTCAAAATAATTTATGCACCAAACTAAAAAGAAAAAGAGAGATACAGTTTAAATAAGAATCATCAAGTGGCATCATACCGGGCAGAGTTAGGTACTATTGTTTGCTTCAACACTCTCCGACAACAGATCCCTCAAATTTCAAGCTCATTTACTGATTTATTTCAGCAGAGAACTCCAAAGGAAGCTCATTAAAGACATCCTTGCAGAATCCATCGATGATTGCTGCTTCTGTCATACCACACTTCTTTTGTCTCCATTATTCCAAACATTCTCTTAAAAAATTAAAGATATAAAAACTCACCGGTGGCAAATAGACGTCACCGGGGGCAGGCCCGAGACGAAGGCGGCAGCCAGCTGGCAAGCTGAAGTCTGTGGGGACAAGATGACGGCGGCAGGTGATAAGGTCAGAGACACCAACCGAGCCCGCAGGGACTTCGGGATCGAGGTTGGAGGAGAAAGTGCCGGCAGCAAGACGACGCCAGCGACAGGTGAAGCAGTTGGTGGTAAGAAGCGGTGAAAGCGAGAGCTAGAGAAAACGACGGTACATGTGGGGACTTCGGGCGCGCGCGAGGGTCGAGAAAGTGCTGGCGGCAGGACGAAGTGCCGGTAGCAAGGCAACGTCGGTGGCAAGACGATGGCGGCGGCGGCAATCAAAGGCGGCGGTGTTAGGTTTTAGTATAACGGCAGGGACGCCGGTCTCTGGGAAAACCGGCGAAACAGACCGGGTTCGTTGGAACCGGGTCTGTTTCTCAATACGGGAACGGGCAGTTGGCGGGTACCGGTAATACAGTTTGACTCATACGGATTTGAATATCTTGGAATATGTATATTTTCGTAGTGCGAAAATTATAATTCTAGTGATTTTCTCGTGCCATTACGAAATCAGAATTAAATGTCTTTTGTGTGTAGTAGAAATAATTGACTTAAATCACTAGGATTATGAGTATTTTGTGTAAAAAACATCCTTAACCCACTATTATTATTAATAATAAATAGAACTCTATACTGGCCTATTAGAAGTTTTGGTTAATTAAAATGTGATAAAAATAATAATAAAAACATTAAATTATTATTATATATCTTCCAATTTAATTAAAATTTATTTTAGATTAGCCTTTGATTAAAAATATGAAATTTGACAAATCAAAATATAATAATAATAATAATAAGACATTAAATTATTATGAAATTTATTGTCATTTAATTAGGATTTATCTTTAAAGTCAAATCAGAATTTATATCTAATATATTAGATTGTTATAATCTATTTTTTTTATTTAATAAGAGTTTATCTGTAAAATTAAATGTTATTTATAGTATAAATTGTGCATTACACAATATCTTATCTAGTTTTTGTATGTTTATCAAATGAGTCATGAATGCTCCTTAGTTATTGCACAATTATTCCTAATCTAAATCTAAATAATAATATATAATCTTTGTAGTAATTATCCATTCTAGTCTATGTATATTTTTATACATGATATGGCAAAGCATGTTATAACATGGATAAGAATGTACATACACACTAATAATTAAAAGCAATCAAATATAAAGTAAACATAAAATAAAACAACTAAAAATATAAAACAACTAAACTAAAATAAATCATATGGTTAATTTGACATTATCTAGATGAATCAATTTTTTCCACACTACTAACACTTTAGGAGTCGAAAAATAGTTATGAGGTTTTGATTGAACTGTGGGTGTATGCATGCACGCACTGTTTTAGTGTAAAATTCATATCTTATGTCGTAGATTACCTTTTTATATGATTCTAGTCTTGTTGTCTTCAAAAGCCATTGATCTACGACTCTTGTGTTTACCACTTCGCCTTTTATGGCTTGCATGCTCGTGCATGGGTGCCAAAAGTGGTAAAAGGTAGTAGCTTTCATCGCTCACTGTGGCCTGCCCACCCCTTTCAACAATTTTTCCACCATGATATAGCTCACTTTTTTTGTCAATCTTATGTACTCTTGTAGATCTATGTGTTGGCTTGCTCCTATAAAATTACCACACTAAAATAACCATTTAAATGACACAAACAAAACCTTTAATTACGTGGTGTATTTGTAATGTCTATAGCCTTGCCATGCTCTATGATGTGTGCTCTATAGTGAGCTAATTAAAAGTGGTTAATAAAATGTATAGAAATTATGATTTGATTTAATAATTGTTTACTAGAAACCTATAAGTTTTGGCACCAATTCAAAATTGTTAAGATGGTTAGATTAATCAGTTTTCTAGAGTGTGTAGAAAAATAGGTGAAATCCTAGTTTTCTATCTACCGATGTAAAATCCGAAACACTAGACAAATGGAGATGTAGTTATATAAAATTTCTCACACACCTTAAGTTATGTCTCTATAAGATCATATTAATATTTGAGAACATTTGGCACAGTATATCATGCATTAGGATTTTTCCAAACTCAATAGGTCCAACCAGCTCTAAAAATGACCTAGCCAATACCTTCCACTTCTGAGTCCACTCAAGCTCAAATCCTTGGATTTTTTACCAGAAATATAATCGGATTCAAGCCCATGGTGTTGGCTAACTATACTCACTTACCCAGGCCTATTTGGAGTCACTAAACCCATAAACAACCCTTAGTCAAATTGGTGTGTGACTCAAAAACACTGTTCCCACCACGTTAGCCCAAACTTAGTGGACCTTATTCAGCATGTTGGCCCATGAGCCAAACCTTGGTAAACATTCCACCCAACCTTTGGAGTGTCAAGGCTCACCGGTCCAAATTTTAGCCCATTTAGACATAGTTTGACTAGTTCAAAAATTGTCCGGTTAAGTTTCGTTCACAAAGTTTGAACTTTTCCAAATAAGTCTACATGCAATCCTAAACCCTAATTAAGTTACCTAAGGAGGTTAACATTTTATTAAATAAGTAATTAAGGTAGTTAAATTTTTTATGTGGTGTGCATGTGTGTAGGCTTTGCCTTGATATGCATGCCGATGTGATCTAAGTCCAATTCAGGTTCCATCTTTGTGCTAGGATATGCAGGGTGAGCTCTTCGATCTAGGACATGGAGCTTCACTCATCCAAGTCTGTAGGACTCTCCCTTTACTTCAACTCTGTTTGACTCCCTGCAGTGTTAAGTTTAACCTTGGTTTACATGTAGAACAGCGTCTGCAATATTTTATCGGATCCCTCCAATATCAGACCATTTAGTAAAGTTTTTCATAAGTTTACAAAACTTCAAGGCTTAGATCCTTCAACGGTTTTCAAAAGACATGATCCAGAAACTATTATTCGAGTCCCTACTCAAACCTACTATATAAGTATATGAGGGTTTACAGTTTTATAAACATGGGAGATTGCACGGGTAGTATGGATTGCACTAATACTCCATACCCTAAGGTAGTGCGAGGCTACTGCATAATGCAGCACATCTTTTGAATTTGTGGCACTAATTTAATTATTCTTTTGCCACTTGAGTACCATGGCGTGTGATATATAGAGGTTGGGAGGGCGTAAACTTTTACGTACGAATATAAATTTGTCGTGCATGTGCACCAGCCTATGTAATAAGTGATCCTTGCTTACAGCCTTGTGAGACTATTTGTGAAGGTTCTAAGTTTCTGTGGCTGATAGAATACCCCTTTGTCAGTGTTGTTTTTACCAATAGTTATTTCAGATTGGTAATCAATATTTTTTTCTATATATATGTAGGTGAGGTCCTATGGTATTGGCCGACCTAGGTGCGAGGATCAGTGGCCCAGTGGTGGTGGCAAGGACCTTTTGTTATCTTCTGGTTATGTTTTGAACGTATTTTGTTGGATGAATGCATTTTTAGGCATGAGCCTGAACCTAATTATGAACTATGTACGTCGGATTGGGTTTTATGGTATGATGGTTGCACACGTGAGTTTGCTATTTTATTTTATTGTATCAATGTGGTGTAGATAAACTTCAGGACAAAGGCTAACTATCGTCTGTAGGGTGTATAAGCCTCAAAGTTCCAGAACATGACGAGTAGTTGCCTTAGGTACACGTAACATGTTTAATTGCAGCTGTGTGTAACACCCAAATCTGGTTCACACTCGTGAACCAAACTGGCATGTCACAGGCCCCACACCAACAACAATTGCAATAAATTAATAAAAATTCTAAAAATAAAATGGACAAGTCTCCCCTAAAAGTGCAATTAGAAGTCACCCTGTCAAACCAACATATGCAAATATATATATATATATATATATATATATATATATATATATATCACATCATATCATCATGTCTTAGCATTTAATCACATCATTCTCACTATAATAGCATCATAAACAAAATATTAACCACTCTATCGGCTGACCTGTGTGCAAGCGACATCATTGCTCCTCCGTCCAGGCTGGCACATCCAACTCAAGATTATCACCTACATATAATATAAAAACACGTCAGTAACAAGCGTTAGTGGTCCAAAATATAACTATAACAACTGGCTACGAGAGCAAACTCTTATATGGAAGAAAATATTCATATACTTCGCGTGAACTCTCTGAAGGGCACCTACTGAGGAGCCATTGGGCTGCAGACCCGGTAGCATCCCGAACTGTCCGCTTTGCTGATGCCTCTTTTGGCATTTTTCTCATTTCATTTTTCTCTGATCCATCAGGACTGCATGTATATCCCAAGCCCTCTCCTTTCCTCCATAATTCTCTTGGCCTTGAGCACAAAGGCCGAATACTCTCAGGCACCTTTAGTACCCTTTGAACTACAAGTCCGGATATGTGTTGTATTTAACATTACCCGTAAACATCCACGTTCTTCAGGTGTGAGGAACTCAAACGCAGAGTTGTCAGGATCCCTTAGGAATGGAACAATCCACTCACTAATCCAGAGCTTGCTTTGACTGTCATCTGCATCTGCTCATGGTACGTGCAAGTCAGTTTCACCATCTCTCAGTGTACTGAAAACTCAATAAATTTATATATATAGGCTTGGGAAGAGATTCATATAATAGGCCCGAAGGCAACTTGTGGTGGATCTTGTTTTTGAAATCATCCTCGAGGGTTATTAATCTGGAAAAATGTTCGGCTAAATGACCCGAGTTAAGTGGGATCCGATAAAATGCCACTTAACCCGTCTTATAAGCATTAAAACAAACGTACAATAGAATAGAGTATAAAACAAAGTCGAGTCTTAAATGGACCTGGTAGACGCTACAAGCGTGTCCTCGCGCCTAGGCGGCGAGCTCCTACTCAGTACTTACACATTAAATCAAGAAGCTAATGCCCGCTAACTAAATAATGCATCAAACTCGTCATGATCAACACACTCACAATACAAACAACATCCATCAATAGTCAAACAATTATCAGTGTAGAAATAATTCTAACTCATCCTATTCATACCTATTTTATTATATTTTCTAAGTTACATTATAGTTAATTAGCATGCTCAGATTTAATTTACCTCATTAGATCACTTAACATTTGTTCACTATTAATCACATCATGCAACTTATCACTTCATTCATAGTCAGACATTTATCACGACAATTAATCAATCCTAGCATGCTAAGCTAAGAATCATCAATTTTAAATAATTAAATCAGAGGTAATTGTACCTCTCGTCGTCAACAATCGATGACAAGTAGGGTTTCGTTGCATGTCTCGAAGCTCGAATTCGGCGCTCGTCGGGGTCCAAAGTTTGATTGGGTAGGACTAGATGAGTTCCGCAGAAGATCCATTGAATTTCAGCCAATCCGGTTTTCCGGTAGGATTCTGGTGGTTTTTTGGCTGATTCCGACAGTTTTCCGACAACTTCCCGGCTATTTTTAGGCAACCGACGGGATGGTAGTGGTATGGGGTACAGTTGGACACCGGCTCGATGAGCTTGACCCAATGGTGGTGACGGTGAGGACGGTAGAGGTGGCGATGATCTGCCAGCGGCGGTGTTGAGTTCGGCCGGGACAGTTGGGGCGGTGGTGCTAGGTAGGGGGAAATGTCGGGGAGGTCGAGGGAGTGGTCGTCGGCGTCATGGTGTGGCAGCATGGCCCGGAAAGTGGCGAATTGACTTAGGGAACGTCACGCGTTTGTGGGGCAATTCCAGCGTCATGGTGGCCAAACGGGCCGGTTGGTCGGGGCGGCACGGTGAGGCTGCGCCGAGGCTTGGCAGCAACGATCGGCAGAAGGGTGGCATTGACGGCGGCGACAAGCAGAGGGTCGGCGCTGCAAGGGTTTGGACAAGGAAGAGAAGTGTTGGGGGGGGGGAGCGGTTGGTGAAGAAATGGTGTTCGGTGGCAATATCGTAAATAAAACTTGACTCGTCTCTGGCTTGAGTCAAGGATAATAACTAAGTCGTAGTAAATCCTAAAAAATCCATAAAATTGGGAAAATCCCATAAAATAAAAGAAACACTACAACATTATAATGACATGCTCTATAACTAACAACCCACCCAAACTGCTCCATAATGCGTCCTAACGCGGTAAACAGCCTAAAACTAATTCTACGATCCACTATATATAAAAATAAAATAAAAAATAAACTGGCATACTCTCATATATTCTGATAACTCATTCTTTTCTGTTGTATTCATGATGTTATCATGATATACTTGGGTACACATGACCCTCATAGCTCATACACGCTACCAGCGTCAGCTCAGTACACGTGTTCTAAAATATACTCAACTCGAACCGAAGGCTAAACTGATCGGTTAACGAGTATAAAACCCTGACTCTGATCGTGGGTTTTACAATCTTCCCTCCTTATAAAAATTTCGTCCTCGAAATTTTAACACAAGGAGGTTCTACTGAAACTGAAACCTAGATGTTGGATACACATTAGCTGTATCCTCTACTACTTCAACAGTCATATACATCCTCACTGATTGTAGTGGCGCCGACATGGCGAGTTCTGCTAGTAATGTTGTCAATATCAAACCTTCTCAATTCTATACTTCCTGTGCCTATTTCTGACATTATCATCATCCTTCTCTTCTGTTCTAATCCCTAGTGCTAACTCGGTGAAAAAATTCTGGGTCACCCCTAGGGGCCTACTAGGTTGGTCAAGCAGATACTCTACAGTATCGCAAGGTGCTAATCTAGGTTATATCTAGAAAAACTACGTCGAGGGCAAGGCCTACCTACTAATATCTACCCATGTCTCTTTCAACCTCATCTATGTGAAAAGTCAACTACATGTACTCTCAGGAAACTCCATCCTAGGTCCTACAACCATCCTAAGGTGTGATATGAGTGTCATGCTAGTTACGGGTGTATAGGCTAATGACCTACACGGTTGACTATCGCCAGTCTTGATCCAACTCTCAAGTGTCCTTGTATAAGGAATTGGACCACTTATTGGGTCCTAGTTGACTCAGTTCTGAGTCAAGTATCTCACTCTATTCTATAAGAGAACAAGGATAATTGTTATGACTCTACTATATATTATGGCTCTGGTGGCTATCTTTACAAACACTAACTGCTAGTGAAGGGAGCTCTTTGTGACGGAATGGAGGTGAGAACACTTATACATACACAGTGTGCCTCAAGGGGTATAATAACATACTTGTAAAGACTGTCAAAAAAATGGAAAAAAAATATAATATATTCGACTCGGTCTGGAAAGGACCGAATGTGTTATATTCTTTACCAGGTTAATTCTACCCGGTTAATTATTATATTTTATTATTTACCTCGGTTACCCGGTTAAGTGAAATACGAGTGTTTTCACATACCCTAGCCGTCATTTTCATTTTTATAAATTTTGAAAGAGGACGTCATTTTCCACATACGGGTGTAGGGGCGTCTTCCTCACCTTAGCCGCCTAGTTCTCCTCTTCCTTGCCGGTGTTTCTTCCTTGGTTGGGTATCCTTCTTATCTCCCTCTTCTTCATTTTCTTGCATTCATATGCCTTTTTAATTGACAATAAGCTTGATAAACATGAGAATTAAAGTCTGAAATCAATAATAACAACTAAAACTAAACTGGAAAATGGAATTTTGCCATGGCCGATGGGTCTGAAGTTGGGCAATGATAGGTGACTGTAAACAAAGATTTCAAGGCAGCCCTCACACCCCGATGACCACTCTGGCTGCTGGGTCGAAGGGTAGCGTTGCCTTGTCCCTGGGTTCCGATGGGTGGCAGAATTTCAGTAGTTATGGGCGGAGTTGTAGTGTGTGACGTTGTGGGAGATTCTAGACATCCAAGCCAGTTTGCTGGCCAAAGACTCACGCTGTGCATGCTCACAGCACTTGGCCTTGACGTTGGGTTGTCGTGCAGGGAGAAGGGAAGTGTTCCTGGTGGTGTTGCTGGCCTGACGGAGTGCACCTTGCAGTCATAACAGCTCTACTGGCCAGGAGTCTCTCGCCTTGGTGCAGAACGGAGTTTGACGTGGATAGTTGCTGTAAAGCACAAGCTTCATGCTTCCAATTGGATTGGTAGGGAAGTGAGTGAAGGATGTGGTCTAGTTTTGGGTTGAAGAGGAAGATATCGGGCCTGGTTTGGTGTAGGATGTTGCCTTGGATAGCTACTGTAAAACATGGACGTTAGGCTTCATCTTTGCCTGTGTTTATGTTGTTGATGCCTTGTTGGGATGTTTATATGGTTGTTCAATTGGGTTGGTGGGGAATTGAAGAAGCACGTGACCAGTGGTGGTGCCAAGGTCTAGTTAGGTGCAAAGAAGAAGGTAGGAGAATAGAAGATCGCCTTGGGGAAGAGGAAGAAGAAGAAGATGGCAGTTTTGTAAATGTGGGTTGACTTGATACCGACTCGAGTTAAAAATAAAATTAACTCGTAATAAATCATTAAAAAACAATTATTTTAATGGGTTATGGGTTAAAGTTAATAAACTAACTAATTATTGGACGAAATCGACATGAACATAAGTAATAAAAATACGGTAATAATAAAGGGTCGATAATTAATCGGCACACAACAAGCGATTAAATGAGATCGGATAGTGATAAGTAATGAATAAAACAAAGATTTTACCTTTACCATATTAAATTTAATATTAGGTAAATAAATGATTATTTTAATAACGATTCAGTAATATAGTAAATAGGTTATTAAACTATAGTCGGGTAGCAATCACTAGCGACAAACCTAAATAGCATAATGAAAATAAATAAAGTTTGAAATTTTATTGAGTCCAATAATTTAAAATAATTGTATTAATAATATTTTAAAATTAGAATAATACAAATTATTTTAAATAATTTAATCGTACAATTTATTTAACTAAATTGCTATGAATAAGGATAGCGATTAAAGATTTTAAAATCGTAAACTAAATTAACAAGATTGTGGTTAAGTAATTATCATCTCAAAGGAAAATATACTAATAATAGTAATTAGATAGTTGTATATAAGTTGATAATTATTTTATTATTCGTTATGTGTTAATTATGATCTAGGTAATTAATGTAAAGTAGGATTCAAATGATTATATCACATGATTAGTTTAATATTTAATATTGTTGAAATTTAATAGTGATATATATATTAGTCATTTAGTTGCAGGCATTTTTACTCAAATAAAATTATACTTATGTATAATTTTATGTCCTTGTTTGGATTAAGATCATTGGTCGTAGCTGCGAGTTTGAAATATCCAGGTCCATATAATTATTTAAAATGTTGTATTTTCTCTTGTGGACAACCTGGTCAGCCTGAGCCCAGATTCGACCACCATGCACCAAGTGCAACCAGGTCAAGGAATTGACTCGGTTTGACACGAGCTACGCCTTTCATAATCCAATAATGGACATGTCAAAATGGACTTGACAGCCATACTACAGTAAATTTGACATGGTGGATTGGACTCACCAACCGATAACGGACATGGTGGATTGGACTCGCCAGCCTGTAATGGACATGATGGACTGACCCATCAGCCAATAAATTGGACATGGCGGATTGGACTCGCCAACCAATTACGGACATGGTGGATTGGACTCACCAGCCGATAACGGACATGGCGGATTGGACTCGCCAGCTGGTAATGGACATGATGGACTGACCCATTAGCCAATAAATTGGACATGGCGGATTAGACTCGCCAGCCAATTATGGACATGGTGGATTGGACTCACCATCCGATAACGGACATGGTGGATTGGACTCGCCAGCCAATTAGCTGATGGACATGGTGGACTGACCCATCAGCCAATAGATGGACATGGTGGACTAACCCATCAGCCAACTAATGGACATGGTGGACTAAACCATCAGCTAATAAATGGACATGTTGGAATGGTCACAACAGCCAATATTATAGATAATGTTAGGGAGTTTATGGACTTATTTTATTTAATTATATGGCTTAGTGGTTAATCACTAAAACAGAATTGCCTCCGCAGGTTAGCAGCTGGAACTAAAGACTAAGAGACGACAGGGTGGTTCTTCTACCAACTCAGGTGGTGAACAGATAATAAGCAGACTTCTCTTTTTACTTTTCTTGTGTTATAAATGTGGCTATGGGAAATGGTCCAAGACTGTGGGATAATTATTTCATACATTGTCATTTGAAACATAAGTTCTTTTGAGTTAGAAATGCTAGACTTATTTGCTTTCATATTATTCATGTAACCTTTTAAGTAACACCCAGTCCAGTTAAGACTGGTCGTTATAGGGTTGGTTTTGTTAAATTTTGAGTAACACCTGGCTAGCAAGGCCCACAATATCGTGAAACATGGCCGGTCGTTACAATACTCTACATGGGAGTGTAGAGTATGCATCTGGTCTGTGGCATGTGCTCTAGTCAATGTATACTAATCTCAATCTTCTGGATAAACTGATAGTATAACTGATATACCTAGATGGGTGAGCAGAATTCTCTAATGAAAACTCTACTCTATCTAACATGTTTGGGTTATTGGAA
This sequence comes from Piper betle, assembly GCA_033002965.1. Classification (NCBI taxonomy): domain Eukaryota; kingdom Viridiplantae; phylum Streptophyta; class Magnoliopsida; order Piperales; family Piperaceae; genus Piper; species Piper betle. Next base: position 14,812 of record JAURVB010005936.1, on the reverse strand, counting down.
AGGAGACTGAATCTCGTGAAAATCTAATCACACTACTCAAGAATTCTCAATAGGTGATATCTCATCCTCACATGTGGTATCTCACGCTAGGTAAATGGGTAAATCCACTAGGTTAATAAAACTTGCTACATAGGTATGTCACTCTAATCTATTGTAAGGTCACAGTATCATGCACATGGCTGGGGAGATGAAATCCCTATGTAGCGTACTGAGTGGCCAAAATATCGGTAGATCTGTAGACTTGTCTCTAAAGTCACCATGATTTACTATGCTACAGGTGATTAGTCTGTGGAACAACCAATCAATGACGAATCTCAAAAATGGCTCCTAAGTGACTCAAGTTCAATCAGCTAACAGTAGGCACAAGTTTTTCAATACCGTACTAGTCATGCACTTCTAAACAGGTAGGGTTCAAATGACCCAAAGAACCACAGTCTCCCCTCAAGTTTATGGGGACTCATAGTGAGGTTTGACATGTGTCTCGTCCGTTCTTCAGTGGCGTGTGACCTACTGTCCCATACTGATTTGTAGCACTAACCTTAAGTCACATGACTACTACCATTGTGGTAGAGTCTCACGTAAGGCTATCAATCAAGATGATCATACACTGATATTACTCAGTCTGGTCAACATGGTCTGTTCTGTCTGAAGTCCCTGTCTACATTGCTCTCAAGCTGGGGTGAAATCGTCATCATAAGATCAGTCTACAAACACCTAACTGCACTGCAAGCCCTAATCGGTACCATGAAGGTACCTCTATACTCAGGGCAAGGTTCAACCCTATGGTTCAAGGTGAGAACCTAATCATGCTGGCGAAACATAAGGGAATCACTATCTCTCTGAAAGACACTTCCCGACTAACCCTCTATCTATGCCTAGTACTCTAACATAAGTCAGACTCCTATCGCTGGTTGGCCCATCACTAAATGGGTTAAACTGCGTGCGTGACCATCTACTAACCACCTGATCTATGTATGCTAGTTGTGGCCCATGGATGTACTATCATGTAGTCTGAACAATCTGATCATTGTGACTGTCCCATCTAAAGGTCATATGTAACGACTCGCCCAAATCGGACCGGGTGTTACCTAAAAATATAATTGATGTAACAATAACATTCTAGAACATGATTCATAATACAACAAATAAGTCTAGAAAATCATAAAAATAAATCATGTTCTAATAGCATGTGACAATATGTAAAAATAAACTAACTCAAAATCCCACAGTCTCGGACCGTTTCTCATAGCCACATTTATAACACAAGAGAATAAAAAGGAAATCCAATTATTATCGATTCACCATACCTAGGTTGGTAAAAGAACCACCAACCACACTCTTAATCTTCAGTCCAAAGCTGTTCACCTGCGAAGGCAATTCCGTGTTAGTGATAAAACCACTAAGCCGCATAATTAAATGAAACAAGTCAATATAATCCCTATTATCATTTCACAAGTCTTTTAGTTGTTATGAGCCTATGCCAAGCTCTTAATATGCTGGGAGGGGTGGCCACCCCATCCAGCTACCATCCCATGCATGCGCACACACGCTACGTGGCCCACGGCCTATAGTTACCGATATTTGCCATTGACTCACCCTCTTGGTATCACAAGTGCATAATGAGCCTTCTTGCGCCACTGCGCCCTGTCACCCCTTTCGGCATGGGAGCATGTTTAATCTTTTAGGGGGTGTTGCCTTGTGCCGAATTGAGACGACCCCGTTTGCATTCCAGTGCATGGTGGTCAGATACTCAAGTCGACCTAGACTCCAACATAGTAATTGTAAAGGGTGCGGCCCCGTGTCAGACTGAGTTAATTCTTTAACCTGAGTTGCACTCGGTGCATGGTGGTCGAATCTGGGTTCAAGCCGACCAGGGCTGCCAACATGGGAAAATACAATATTTCAAATAATTATACAGACCTGGATAGTTCGTAAATGAACCTGCAACTGTGACCAACGATCCTAATTTGAACGAGAAAATAAAATTATACATAAGTATAATTTTATTCAAGTAGAAATGCATGCAACTAAATGACTAATAGATATCATGATTAAAATTCAACAATATTAAATATTAAATTATTCATGTGACTTAATCATTTAAGTCCTACTTTACATTTTAAATTAATTATCTAAATCATAATTAACACTTAACAAATGATTAAATAATTATTAACTTTTAAACAAACATTTAATTACTATTATTAATATATTTTCCTTGAGTTATAATTTTTAATCGCTATCATTATTCATAACAATTTAATTAATTAAGTTGTTCGATTAAATTATTTAAAATAATTTGTATTATCCTAATTCAAAGATATTACTAATACAATTATTTTAAATTATACAACTCAATAAAGTTTCGAACTTTATTTATTTTCATTAGGTTATTTAGGTTCAACGCTTGTGATTTTTACCTGATTATAATTTAATAACCCATTTTCTACCTTACTGACTCGTTATTAAAATAATCACTTTATTTACCTAACATTAAATTTAATATGGTAAAGGTAAAATCTTGATTTTATTAATTACTTATAATCCTCCGATTTAATTTAATCGCTTGTAATACGCCGATTACTTATCGACTGTTTATCATTACTATATTTTTTATTACTCATGGCGATTTCGTACAATAATTAATTAGTTTAGTAACCTTACCCATAACCCATTAAAATGATTATTTTTAAAGATTTATTACGAGTTAGTATTATTTTTTTTAACTCGAGTCAGTATCGAGTCAACCCATATTTACAAGTCTGCCATCTTCTTCTTCCCCAACGTCCTCGTCTCCAAACTCCATCCTTGCACCCAATAACCAGACCTATGCTTCTTCTCCTAGCCTCAAGACCACTTCTTTCTTGCACCTATCTCCAATTCAAAGGTTCAGCAACCTCAGGCCGGCCTCAAAATAGTAAGGATCAGCCACCTTTGGACGTTCCATGGAGTATGGTCGTTCTCCCCACTTCTGTACGTCACCGCCATGAATTCCGGCAAGCAGGTCATCCGCTGTGGCCTATGCCGGTGGCCTAAACTGCTGTAATGGACCCCTAATGTTGTCGACGAAGAACAACCGACGTCTACCATCTGAATCTGCCATAACAGCATCTGTTTCAGATGAACGCCATCATCTCCGCCCATAACCAGGTGTAATTCCGCCACCCATCTGGCATCAAGGGTCTAGGCGAGCCATCCCTTCGATCCAGCAGCCAGATAGGTCGTCGGGGTTGTGAACGGCTGCCTTGCAATTGTTTACAGTCGGCCATCCTTGCCCAAATTCTTGCACTCACGGGCCATGGCGAATTTCAGTTTCAACTTTAGTTTTAGTTGTTTATTGTTGATTTCAGACTTTATTTCTCATGTTTATCAAGCTTATTATCAATTAAAAATATGCATGCATGAAAATTAAGAATAGGGAGATAGGAAGAATACCCAAGCAAGGAAGAAGCCGGCTCCGGAAGAGGAGAAGGAAATGAGAGAATAAGGTGAAGATGACGCCCCCTCACAAAATATAAAATGAAAATGACGGCTAGGGTATGTGAAAACACCCCAACACCCGTATTTCATTTAACCGGGTAACCGGGTAAATAATAAAATATATTAATTAATCGGGTAGGATTAACTGGGTAGAGAATATAATATAAATAATAATAAAAATTCTCCAATGTTCGATCCTTCCCAGACCGAGTCAAATATTTTATTTTATTTTATTATTATTTTTTCATAGTTTTTACATCATGCTATCATGTCCCCTGACTCTATCCATGCACATCCTTATGAGACTATCACTAACAGTGTATGATAGGGTCATCTTGCAATATACATTTGACCCAAGGGTGTCAGGTTAAGACAATGATTGCAAGAGACCTAGTGAAATCAGATCCTATGCCATCTATCAGAACAACCTCAGTTTTCCTAACTCTTCTCTATTTTGTTGATGCCATATAGTTGTATCTTGTTCCTCAAACTCTGGCCCTACTCAACTCTAAAAGTTGTGACATGTGGTTGCCAAGCAAGACTCAAAATTCTCCAAGTAGTTGTCCTCATGTGGGGTGCGATAACAACTTGGCCATGGCTTAAGCTCTAACTGCTCCATTCAGTTGACGGTTGAGCAATACATGGACGACGGTAGTGCATATTCGGTTGGTGGTAGTGCATCTCGAACGGTGGTTGTGCACCTTGGACGGTGGTTGTGCTACTTGGTCGATCATTGTGCAACTTGGTCGGTGGTTGTGCACGTCAGTCGGTGGTGTGGACTTGGTTGGCAGTTGCGCAACTCGGCCGGTGGTTGTGCACTCGGTCTGCGGTTGTGCAACTCTGTCGGCAACAATGCTATCTAGATGCTAAGAATCTGATCCTGATTGTATACATCGTAAATCCACTACTGTCTCTGACATATCTTGGCTGCTAACAACTTGGCTCAGGTTGTCCAACCATGCGTGTCTGATTTGAAAAGGTCCAAATCATGGTGGTAACACACACGATGGTGAACCTATGCTAAACCCATACTGATCTCTTGAAATCTGGAGTGGTTGCTTTTGTTAGAGCTAACCGGCCCTCACATGACAATCACTAATTTGGTGCCTTATCTCTGGTAGAATCCCATCAAATATTTGATCTCGTAGGCAATGGTGGTCCTAATTTTTTCCTCATCACATCGAGAACTCTGTCTACCAAAAAGAAGCCAAGACTACTACTGCTTGTAGGTCATGAACTAGTGGAAGAAGGGGAGGTGTGAAGTGCCCATTGGACTGTTGATCAACTTTGCTACTCATCTTCATTCATTACTATCTTCTGGAAGTAGGCAATCTCAAGTCATTTGCTCAAACTCTCATCTATGCTCCATGTACTTCAATGGCTCCATTTGCATAATCACATCCTTCATCCTTAGGGATTTGTCTAAGGCACTCGGTGATCCATCTCATGTGCCAACTAACTTGCCAATATCTCTATATTTCAAGCTCCTTGCTATTGCTCTAAAACCCATGATTCGAATCAGGGTTTTATATTCAGAACCAGTCGGTTCGACCATTATTTTCGAGTCAAGTCAGATTCAGAACACATGTACTGAACCGACGCCAGTCGCATGTATGAGCTATGAGGATCATGCGTACCCAAGTATATTGTAAAGACCGTGGAAAAAATATTTTTAATATATTCGACTCGGGTAGGGAAGGATCGAACGTTAGAGAATTAGTATTAATTATATTATATTCTCTACCCGGTTAAGTCTACCCGTTAAATATTTTATTCTTTACCCGGTTACCCGGGTAAAGGAATAAAATACGGGTGTTGGTGTGTTTTCACATACCCTAGCTATTTTTGGTGAAGGGACGTCATTTTTCATTTTATAAATTGTGAGGGGGCGTCATTACGCTCTCATCTTCTTCTCCTCTTCCTTACCGGAGCCGGCATCTTCCTTGCTTGGGTAACCTTCCTATCTTCCTCTTCTTAATTTTCATGCATTCATATGTCTTTTTAATTGATAATAAGCTTGATAATCATGAGAAATCAAGTCTGAAATAAAAAATAAACAACAAGAACTAAACTGAAAACTGGAATCCCGTCCATGGCCGAGTAGTCTGAAATTTTGGCAAGATGGGCGACCGTAAAAACGTTTGCAAGGCATTCCCTCACAACCCCGACGTCCTCTCTTGCTGCTGGGTCAAAGGGAGGGCTCGCCATGTCCCTGGTTTCCAGGTGGTGGCGGAATTACAGCTGGTTATGGGTAGAGTTGTAGGGAGTAGCAGCTATGGAGGAATTCCAGACATCTATACCAGTTTGCCGGCCAAGGCTCATGCCGTGCATGCTCACAGCGCTTGGCCTTGACGTTGGGTTGTCGTGCAGGGAGAAGGGAAGAGTTTCCGGTGGTGCTGCTGGCCGGAAGGAGTTCAATTTGCAGTCCCGGAGGTGCTGCTGGCCAGGAGTCGCGCCTTGGTGCAGAACAGAGTGGGACGTGGATAGTTGTTGAAAGGCACGAGCTTTAGGCTTCCAATTGGATTGCTAGGGAAGGGAAGCAGTTAGGGAAGGAAGTGATATGGTTTTGGGTTGAAGAAGAAGACGCCAAGACTGGTTTTTGGGTGCAGGAAGGTCGCCTTGGATAGCTGCTGTAAAACGTGGACGTTAGGCTTCATCTTTGGCTGTTTTAATTCATTGTTGATGCTTGATTAGGATGTTTAGATGGTTGTTCAATTAGGTTGCATAGGGAAGAAGAAGAAGGGCGTGATCTGAGTTGTGCCAAGGACAAAGCTGGATGAAGAGGAGGGCCGACGGGAAGAAGAGGAGCGACGGAAGAAGAAGAAGAAACTCACGGTGGCAAATCTGTAAATACTGGTTGACTCGATACCGACTAGTTAAAAATAATACGAACTCGTAATAAATCTTTAAAAATAATTATTTTAATGGGTTATGGGTTAAAGTTACTAAACTAATTAATTATTGGTCGAAATCGACATAGACATAAGTAATAAAACTACGGTAATGATAAACGGTCGATAATTAATCGGCACACAACAAACGATTAAATTAAATCGGACAGTGATAAGTAATTAATAAAATAAAGATTTTACCTTTACCATATTAAATTTAATATTGGGTAAATAAAGTGATTATTTTAATAACGAGTGAGTAATATAGAAAATGGGTTATTAAACTATAATGGGTAGCAATCACTAGCGTCAAACCTAAATAACATAATGAAAATAAATAAAGTTCATAAATTTTATTGAGTCGAATAATTTAAAATAATTGTATTAATAATATTTTAAAATTAGAATAATACAAATTATTTTAAATAATTTAATCGTACAACTTATTTAACTAAATTGCTATGAATAAGGATAGCGATTAAAGATTTAAAACCGTAAACTAAATTATCAAGATTGTGGTTAAGTAATTATCATCTCAAAGGAAAATATACTAATAATAGTAATTAAATATTTGTTTATAAGTTGATAATTATTTTATTATTTGTTAAGTGTTAATTATGATCTAGATTATTAATGTAAAGTAGGATTTAAGTGATTATATCACATGAATAGTTTAATATTTAATATTGTTGAAATTTAATAGTGATATATATATTAATCATTTAGAGGTTCTGTATAATTATTTAAAATGTTGTATTTTCCCTTGTGGCAGCCCTGGTAAGCTTGAGCTTAGATTCGACCACCATGCACCAAGTGCAACCGGGGTCAAGGAATTAATTCAGTCTGACACGGGCTACGCCCTTCATAATCAAATAATAGACATGATGGACTGACCCATCAGCCAATAAATTGGACATGACGGATTGAACTCGCTAGCCAAATACGGACATGGTGGATTGGACTCATCAACCGATAACGGACATGGCGGATTGGACTCGCCAGCCGGTAATGGACATGATGGGCTGGCCCATCACCCAATAAATTGGACATGGCGGATTGGACTCGCCAGCCAATTACGGACATGGTGGATTGGACTCACCAGCCGATAACGGACATGGCGGATTGGACTCGCCAGCCGGTAATGAACATCATGGACTAACCCATCAACCAATAAATTGGATATGGCGGATTGGACTTGCCAGCCAATTACGGACATGGTGGACTGACCCATTAGCCAATAGATGGACATGGTAGACTGACCCATCAACCAACTAATGGACATGGTGGATTGGACTCACTAGCCGATAACAGACATGGCGGATTGGACTCGCCAGCTGGTAATGGACATGATGGACTGACCCATTAGCCAATAGATGGACATGGTGGACTGACCCATTAGCCAACTAATGGACATGGTAGACGGAACCATCAGCTAATAAATGGACATGTTGGAATAGCCACAACAGCTATTATTATAGATAATGATAGGGAGTTTATGGACTTGTTTTATTTAATTATACGACTTAGTGGTTAATCACTAACGCGGAATTGCCTCCGCAAGTTAGCAGCTGGAGCTAAAGACTAAGAGACGACAGGGTGGTTTTTCTACCAACTCAGGTGGTGAATAGATAATAAGCGGACTTCTCTATTTACTTTTCTTGTGTTATAAATGTGGCTATGGGAAACGGTCCAAGATTGTGGGATAATTACTTCATGCATTGTCATTTGAAAAATAATTTCTTTTGAGTTAGAAATGCTAGACTTATTTGCTTTCATATTATTCATGTAACCTTTTAAGTAACACCCGGTCTAGTTAGGACTGGTTGTTATAGGGTTGGTTTTGTTAAATTTTGAGTAACACCTCGCCAGCAAGGCCCACAATATCGTGAAAAATGGCGGGTCGTTACATATATGATGATAACTTCATGAACACAGCAGAACAAAATGGTTATCAAAATATATGATTGTATGCTAGTTATTTTTTAAATTTTTATATATAGTGGGTCGTAGAATTAGTTTTAGGCCGTTACTGTGTTAGGACGCATTGCGTGAAGTTTGGGTGGGTTGATAGTTCTAGAGCATGTCATTATGATGTTTTGGTGTTTGTTTGATTTTATGGGATTTTTTGTAATTTTTTTAAGGATTTAATACGACTTAGTTATTATTCTTGACTAGAGCTGGAGACGAGTCAAGTAATATTTACAAGTTTGCCACCAGCCCTTTTCTTCCCTCCCAATGCCTTCTTCCCCATCCAAACCTAGCCGCACTACCCTCCGCTTGTCTTACCGCCACTGTCGATGCCACCCAGCCGCCAATCGATGCTGCCTAGCCCCGCCATGGCGTCGTCATGCTGCCCCGACCAGGCCTAGCCACCATTCAGCCTCCGCGATGCCGGACTGCCGTGACTAGCGCTACGCCCGCGTTACGCTTTCGTTGCCGATCATGCTGCGAGCGACTGTCATCGCCATGATAGGGTAGTCGCCTCAACACCCTCGACTGCCTAGTGACCTTTCCTGACCGGAGCGGAGGTCGTCGCCGCCCAGGCCAGCCGGATTTAGTCACCCACCACCGACCCTTTGTTTTAGCTATTTTTTGGTGACGCACCACCTCCACTAACCATGTTAATGCCGTAGATGCGTCTGGCTCGCTGAGCCAGTTCCAATGGCACCCAATACCATTGCTTTCCATCAAGTAGACGCCGCCGGCAATTGTCGCTAGAAAACCGCCAAAAGCTGTCGGAAAACCGCCAAAACCCGTCGGAAAATCGGATTCGCTGGAATTCACCGGATCTTCCGCGAAGCTCATCTAGTCAATCCCAATTAAACTTTGGACGCCGATGAGTGCCAAATTCGACCTCTGAGACACGCAATGAAACCCTAGGCATCGCCAATTGCCGATGATGTGAGGTATAATTACCTTCGAGTTAGTTATTTAAAATTGATGATTGTTAGCACAACATGATAAGATTGATTGATTCCCATGATAAAAGTCTGAGCATGAAAAAAGTAATGATATGTATGATATGATTGGTAATGGGTAAATGTTGGTGATCTAAGTAGGTGAATTAACCTAAGCATGTTAATCGAGTACTATGTAACTTAGGAAAAATACAATAAAATTGGTATGAATAGGTTGAATTATAATTAATTTCATACTTATGATTATTGAATGTTGATTGTGATGGATGATTATTACATTGTGTGTGATGTTCATTGAGTTTGGTGCATCATTTACTTAGTGGGCATTAGTATTTAGTTTTAATGTGTAGGTATGAAGTAGGAGCTCGCCGCCTAGACGCGATGACACGCTTGGAGCTTCTACCAGGTCCATTTAGGTCTCATCTCTATTTTATGCTCTTCTATTGTATGTTTATCTTATTATTTGCTAGACGGGTTAAGTGGCGCTTTATCAGATCCCACTTAACTCTGGCCATTTATCCAAATAGTTTTCCGGATTAATAACCCCTCGAGGATGAGATCCCTTGAGGATAATTTCAAAAACAAGATCCACCACAAGTTGCCTTCAGGCCTATTATATAAATCCGTTCCTAGGCCTATATATATAATTTTATCGAATTTTCAGTGAGATGAGCGATGGAGAAACAGACTGCACGTACCATGAGCGCATGCCATGATAGTCAAAGCGGGCTCTAGGTTAGTGCAGCGGACTGTTCCATTCCCGAGGGATCCTGACAACTCTGCATTTGAGTTCCTCACACCCGGAGAATGTGGAGGTTTGTGGGTACTGTTTAGTACAACGCATGTCCGGACTTGTGGTTTAAAGAGTACTAAAGGTGACTGCCTGAGAGTACTCAGCCTTCGTGACTCAAGGCCAGGAGAAATATGGAGGTAAGGAGAGGGCTTAGGATTTGAGACCAGAAAATGAAGTAAGAAAATGTCGTGAGCGGCATCAACAGCAGCAGATCAGTAAGTTCGGGATGCTACCGGGTCTGCAGCCCAGTGGCTCCTATGTAGTGCCCTTTAGAGTGTTCATGTGGAGTATATGATGTTTTCTTTCATATGAGAGTTTGCTCTCATAGCCAGCTTGTTATAGCTATTTTATTTTTCGGACCAGTAACACTTGTTACTGACGTGTTTTTATAGTATATGTAGGTAATAATCACGAGTTGGAGGAGCCAGTTTGGACGGAGGAGCACTATCGTCGCTTGCACACATGTCAGTCGATTGAGTGGTTATATTTTGTTATGATGTTATTATATTGATGTGATGTGCATAAATGCTAAAATTTGAGGACATGATGAGATGAAATAGTAAGACATGATGACAGGAAAAGGAAATGTGAATAGATTATGCAGCAGAAGTGTGGTGGGCTGAAACCCAAGTTCTAGAATGAGTATACAGCATATCAGACTATGTGTGATTGAAATTATTGATATATGCATATATATATTTGTATATATTATTTTGATAGGGTGGGCCCTAATTGCACTTTTGGGGGAAATTATGTCTGTTTCACTCTTAGAATTTTTATTGATTTATTGTTATTATTGTTGGTGTGTAAATTAGTTTGCATGTCATTCATATAGTGTCATGTTAGGATTCTGTGCATTCATTCATGCTTGACGAATCGTATCTTCATCTTAAGACGCTGAGAGTAGATCCGCACGAGTTGGGTTCAGGTTAGCCGACCTAACTTGGGCCTGTAACATGCCGGTTCAGTCCACGAGTATGGACCGGATTGGGGGTGTTACAGAATTGGTATCAGAGCCACTGTAATGACCCGGCCCAAAGTACAACGTAATGGGCCTAAGTCATTTCTTTAAAATGGGTACCCGGAAAGTTAAAGATCTATAGTCCATTCCCACTTATAAACAGGATCTTCTCCCAGTAGGTATTAGATGTGGGACTAAGTTGAGGGATCTCACAATCCACCCACCTTAGGAAATTTTGTCCCCGAAATGCCTATTCTTGGCCCGTTGCTAGCCCCTGTCCACGACCTTTCTGGCCCGTGACCAGCAGCCTAGCCAACGTCCCTAGTCCAGCCCACCATCTAACACTGAACCAGATTTGCTCTGATACCACCTGTAACGACCCGCCATTTCTTCGCGATATGGTGGGCCTTGCTGGCAGCGTGTTACTCAAAATTTGACAAAAACCAACCCTATAACAACCACTCCTAACCGGACTAGCTGTTACTTAAAAGGTTACATGAATAATATGAAGCAAATAAGTCTAGCATTTCTAACTCAAAAGAACTTATTTTCAAATGACAATGCATGAAGTAATTATCCCAGAGAGACTTGGACCGTTTCCCATAGCCACATCTATAACACAAGAAAAGTAAAAAGAGAAGTCCGCTTATTAACCGTTCACCACCTGCATTGGTAGAAAAACCACCCTATCGTCTCTTAGTCTTTAGGTCCAGCTGCTAACTTGCGGAGGCAATTCCGCATTAGTGATTAACCACTAAGCCGTATAATTAAATAAAACAAGTCCATAAACTCCCTATCATTATCTATAATAATAGCTGTTGTGGCTATTCCAACATGTCCATTTATTAGCTGATGGTTCCAGTCTACCATGTCGATTAGTTGGCTAATGGGTCAGTCCACCATGTCCATCTATTGGCTAATGGGTCAGTCCATCATGTCCATTACCAGCTGGCGAGTCCAATCAGCCATGTCTGTTATCGGCTAGTGAGTCCAATCCACCATGTCCATTAGTTGGTTGATGGGTCAGTCTACCATGTCCATCTATTGGTTGATGGGTCAGTCCACCATGTCCGTAATTGGCTGGCAAGTCCAATCCACCATATCCAATTTATTGGTTGATGGGTTAGTCCATCATGTTCATTATCGGCTGGCGAGTCCAATCCGCCATGTCCGTTATCGGCTGGTGAGTCCAATCCACCATGTCCGTAATTGGCTGGCGAGTCCAATCTGCCATGTCCAATTTATTAGGTGAGGGCTAGCCCATCATGTCCATTACCGGCTGGCGAGTCCAATCTGCCATGTCCGTTATTGGCTGGTGGGTCCAATCCACCATGTCCGTAATTGGCTGGCAAGTCCAATCAGCCATGTCCAATTTATTGGTTGATGGGTCAGTCCATCATGTCCATTACCGGCTGGCGAGTCCAATCTACCATGTCCGTTATCGGCTGGTGGCTCCAATCCACCATGTCCGTAATCGGCTGGCAAGTCCAATCCGCCATGTCCAATTTATTGGTTGATGGGTCAATCCATCATGTCCATTACCGGCTGGCGAGTCCAATCCGCCATGTTCGCTATCGGCTAGTGGGTCCAATCCACCATGTCCATAATTGGCTGGCGAGTCCAATCTGCCATGTCCAATTTATTGGCTGATGGGTCAGTCCATCATGTCCATTATTTGATTATGAAGGGCATAGCCTGTGTCAGACTGAGTCAATTCCTTGACCTCGGTTGCACTCAGTGCATGGTGGTCGAATCTGGGCTCGGGCTGACCAAGTTATCCATAAGGGAAAATACAACATTTTAAATAATTATATGGACCTGGATATTTCAAACTTGCAGCTGCGACCAATGATCCTAACTTGAACGAGGATATAAAATTATACACAAGTATAATTTTATTCGAGTAGAAATGCATGCAACTAAATGACTAATATAAATTTCAACAATATTATTACATGTGACATAATCATTTAAATCCTACTTTACATTAATAATCTAGATCATAATTAACACCTAACAAATAATAAAATAATTATCAACTTATACCTAAATATTTAATTACTATTATTAGTATATTTTTCTTCGGTTATAATTTTTTTTAATCGCTACTATTACTTAGAGCAATTTAATTAATTAAGTTGTTCAATTAAATTATTTAAAATAATTTGTATTATTTTAATTCATAAATATTATTAATACAATTATTTTAAAATATTTGACTCTATAAAGTTTCGAACATTATTTATTTCCATTATGCTATTTAGGTTCGGCGCGAGTGATTGCTACCCGACTATAGTTTAATAACTCATTTTCTACATTACTGACTCGTTATTAAAATAATCACTTTATTTTCCTAATATTAAATTTAATATGGTAAAGGTAACATCTTTATTTATTAATCACTTATAACCGTCCGATTTAATTTAATCGCTTTTATTACGCCGATTAATTATCGACAGTTTCTCATTACCGTATTTTTTATTACTTATGTCCATGTCGACTTCGTCAAATAACTAATTAGTTTAGTAACTTTACCCTAACCAATTAAAATAATTATCTTTAAAGATTTATTATGTGTTCGTATTATTTTTAACTCGAGTTGGTATCGAGTCAACCAATATTTACAAAACTGCCACCCTCCTCCTCCTCCTCCTCCTCCTCCTCCTCCTTCTTCTTCTTCTTCTTCTTCTTCTTCTTCCCGTCGCCACTCTTCTCTGCACCCAAAACCAAGACCACGCCCCTCTTCTCCGCCCCTTTTCTTGGCACTCAAACCCAGAATCACGTCCTCCCTCAACTTCAACCTTCTCCACCAACCAATTGGAAGCCTAAAGTGCGTGTTTTACAGCAGTTAACCAAGACGACCATGTGCTGCACCATGGCGCCCAACTCCTGGCCTGTTCTTCTTCTCCCAGCCTCAAGACCCCTCCTTTCTTGCACCTTGCTCCAATTCATATGTTCCACGACCTCAGGCCGGCCTCAAAACAGTAAGGATCAGCCACCTTTGGACGTTGCATGGAGTATGGTCGTCCTCCCCACTTCTGCACGTCGCTGCCATGAATTCCGGCGAGAAGGTCGTCCGTTATGGACTGTTCCGGCGGCCTGAACTGCTGTGAAGGAACCCATTATGCTATCGGTGAAGCACAACCGGTGTCTACCCCTTTGAACATCAATTACAGCACCTATTGCAGCAGAATGTCGCCATTCCATCACCCTTGCAACTCCGCCCATCCACTGCTGCAATTCCGCCACCCACTGGAAACCAGGGACATGGCGAGCCATCCTTTCGACCCAGCAACTAGAGGGGTCGTCGGGGGTGTGAGGGGAAGCCTTGCAAACTTGTTTACAGTTGCCCATATCGCCAACCATTTGCACCCGTCAGCCATGGACGGGATTTCAGTTTTCAAGTTTAGTTTAGTTCTTTTCTTTCTTGTTGATTTTTAACTTTAATCCTCACGATTATAAAGCTTATTATCAAATTAAAATATGCATGCAAGAAAATTAAGAAGAGGGAGATAGGAAGAATACCTAAGCAAGGAAGAAGACACGCCGGCAAGGAAAAGGAGAAGAGAATGCAAATGAAGGCTAGGGTGGAGGACGTCCTTTATAAATGAAATGACGGCTAGGGTTTGTGGAAACACACTAACACCCGTATTTAATTCCTTTAACCGGGTAACCGGGTAAAGAATAAAATATTTAACCGGGTAGACTTAACCGGGTAGAGAATATAATATAATTAATATTAATTCTCTAACGTTTGATCCTTCCTTTC